>WXZC020000297.1:0-13096 GCA_011317855.2 Paelopatides confundens
CCCATGCTTGTGTTTTAACCTAGTTTAATGAACGTATTGACGAATAAGGCTATTTCATAATCCCCTGTAGCATTGGGTAGGGGAAATGTGGGAGGAGTGGGCGACAATAGTTCTAACCGGTACCCCCTCGGCCGGCTGGCTACTCTACTGTATGCGGGTAATAAAGACTATATTTACAATATTATACTATACATAGATATAGTGTTTCCATTCCTTCCAAATAATTCAAATAAAACGGCACATTCATCTACGTAAACATGTCGGTGCCCCTTTAATTCATAGCTATTAGTTTTTTCCAGGGGTGGGTCAACCTGACCGATAACCTCTGTTACTTAGGTGGGGTGTAGGGTGATTATGTGACGGGACCTGATACGTATTTTGAAGAACCGTTATAGATACAGGGGGTGACAATTGTAAACGTGTGTAAAATAGATAAAGTTCAGAGGACGTGCTAGATTACTTATCCCTCAAACTTGCCCTAGTTCACACTGTTCAAGAAAACGAAGGAATGCCGATTCAGACAAATACGAGGCGCTATTGCAGTAAGATGTAAAAGCTAGTCTATGAATAGCATTATCAATATTATTGAAAATAATATTCGGAACAATATGACCGCTGGTATATAAGGATTCATATAATTGTTTTAACTCGGTTAAAATATGTTTACCTGTTGTAACATAATCACCATTTTCTCTCCTATTTTTTCGAGTTGTTTGGCCTATTATTGGGCCACTTGTCACTGACTCGTTAAATTACGCTTATGATCATTTTCAACTTTCAGCTGAGCAAGGGCGTGGTATTATAACGCTTATTCCAAAGCCAGGTAAAGACCTTGAACTTATTAAGAATTTCAGGCATATTTCCCTTTATTTCTTAATATTGACTATGCGATTTATGCAAAGGCATTAGCAATTAGGATTAAAAACGTTATCTCTGGTATCATCAGTAATAATCAAACTGGTTTCATTACAAATCGTTTTATAGGAGAAAATATCAGTCTGGTCTTGGACATTAAAGATTATTTTAAAACAACCCAAACGAATGGTCTAATGTTTTTTGTTGACTTTGAAAACGCTTTCGACAAAATTGAATGGGTTTTTATATGGAAATCTTTGGATTTCTTTGGGTTTGGTAACGACTTTATAAATTGGATTAAGACGCTGTATTCTAATAATACTGGTAGAGTTTTGAATAACGGTTTTTCATGTCCTGATTTTAAAATCGGTAGAGGGGTTTGACAGGGATGTCTACTCATCCCTTATATTTGCATTATTCTTACTCTTAATATATGTAGTAATATTTTAATTAAAGGTATTTCCTTAATTGGGAAAAAGATTAAAATCATTCAATATGCAGATGATACTACTATATTTATGGACTATGATTTTGAATCTATACGTCAGGTAATGGATACTTTCAGTATTTTTGAACGTGCTTCTGGGTTGATGGTAAATAGGGATAAGTCATCATTATTTCCTCTTGGAGGGCTAGTTTCCCTAATATGTTTAATTTAAATTGGACAATGGGGCCTATTCAGTATTTGGGAGTGACGACATTTACTCAGAATAGGGAGGTTATTTTTAGATTAAATTACACTCCCAAGCTTTCTAGACTTAAACGTTTATATACTATTTGGACCAAAAAAGACATTACCCAAATAGAGAGAATCTATATTGCTAAGAGTCTATGTTTTTCATAATTAGTGTTTCTATTTCTTGTTTTACCGAACCCACCAAAACATGTTATTAATGAAATGGAAAGCATAACCTTTAATTTTATTTGGAATTATAAAACAGACAAGGTTAAACGGAATACTTTGATTGGCCCGCTAAATGCACTGATGTGTCTTAGAGCTACTCATCTTTATTCGTTTATTTGTAGCCTTAAATGCACATGAGTGAAAAGTTATACGAATAATACAAACTCGTCCTGGGAACTTTTTTTAATTTTTTTTTTTACTTTCATCTTTCCAAGTATGGCAAAGCGTTTCTTTTTCAATGCAATTTTCATAGAAATTATATAAATGTGACAAACCCATTTATTAACGACGTCTGCATGGCATGGGCAAATTACAGGTTTGAAAACCCAACAACAAATTTTAGGGAAGAAATCATATGGAATAATCATTTTATTAAAATAAACAATGATATTATTTGGTTTGACTATATGTACCATAAAGGAGTAAATTATGTTAAAGAGTTGTTCGATGAGAATAATCATTTATTATCAATTAATGAGTTTGTACATATATGTTATATTGCTAACTGTCCTTTTACTATATACTTTGGTATTATTTCGTCAATTCATAGGATGTGGAAAAATAATGTTAATACTATTAATTTGGATGATAGGGAGTCTCCATTTGATTCGATTCATACTCTAGCATCACGTTCTCGATTTATTTATGATCATTTAATAAAATCAATGTTTAAACTACCTACTGCAAAAAGAAAATGGGATGCGACTTTTGCCCTGTCTGAGCAACAGTGGAAATCTATTTTCTTATCCCCTTTTTATGTTTCCAAAAATTAATTATTTGAATGAGAAAGAGTGATCACCCTAAGTGTACTTTTTGTAATGAACAGGAATAGCCAAAAAACTTCAATTTTTATTTTAGATACTGAAATGGCTATTTTTAATAGACAGTTTGTTTTTTTTTTCAAAAAAAGATTTCTTTTTTGGATATAGATTATCTTTGAAACATCCATATAATTATCTTATTTTTCATATGAAATATTATATATACAGTAAGAAACTTGGTGGAGAGGCACTGAATTGTAATGAGTTTATATATACATTTACATGTTTATTACAAGTTGAAGGAATACTCATTCCTAGATCGAAAACAAATCATTAACATATACCTTCAACTGGAAAATGCATTTAATATGTGTGAGATGTTGTTTGGTCCATGCTTTATTATTAATTTCTTGAGAATGCTTATCTCTTTTTATATAATTTGATCAAAAGGGCGAAATTGTAGAATATGATTTATGGTTTGATTCAAAAGATCAATAAATGAGAAGATATAATGAAATGTCAATATAAAAAGAGGGTAGGTGTCTAGTACGCGCTGCAAAAAAAATCGCAAAAAAAGGATAACGCACTGCCAAAACCTACCATATTACATACCATTTTGGTATGTGACAGCATTGTATTATACAGGAATGTTATGTCATATATATTTACCACTCATATGTTGCTTCCTCTAACTGTCTGGAGTTTGGCTAATAGCATTCCTTAATTCAGTTATATTTCATATTTGTCAGCATCGTGTTGATGGTTCTGTTTATTTCTTAAATTGGAACAGCTATAAAGAAGGCTTTGGTGAGCTAGATCACGTGTTTTTGTTGGGGAATGACAAGCTGCATTACCCCACTAACCAAGCTAACTACCACCTAAGGATATGGTGGACATAAATGGAACTCCGTACCAGACTAAATTGAACTTATTCCGCATCAACGATGAAAGTGACAACTATCGATTGACTGTACTAGGTACATTCAGTGGATATGTAGTTATACTCAATGAGAAGTTATAATGTATTACAGTGTTATTTTCTGGAAATGAGACATTATCTGATCATTGTTTTTTCATTAGCAGTAATTATGTACAGATATTTCAAGGTGAATTTATTTCAAATGTTTGAAATCACCGATGAGGAAATACGGAGGAGGAAAAGGGTCATATAATTATGTTTCAATTGTATCGGTCACTCTCTATAATGAATATGTTCTCACTTTAAATGATACTATCTAATATTTTCACATTCGCACAAGAGATTGTTAATATATTCAGGGAGTTGGAAATCCCTGATATATTCAAGTATAATATTATTACAGTAAAATATGCAGCGCACATTAATTCCGCACCGATGAAATGTCCAATGCAAATTGAAGTGTTGTGATCGATGGCGAACTTTGTAGTGACAAAGTTTGATGCAAACAATGTCAGACTTTTGGCAGGCCTACTACTTTTTTCGGAGAGCTTTATTGGTACGGTTTATGTTGTTGTGCATAACAAGAAAATAAGGTTTGAGCATTCACTTTACCATTGTTTTATCTTTATCATCAAAGACTCTTCTCGGCCTATGTGGATGTGATCACGTGTAGTATGTGTTCTTTTCTATGACGTAATCAGTCGAGTATACAGGGGACGAAGCGGTCGCCCCCATATTGCATTTTTTTTTCAACTTTTATAGTTTTGACTAAAAAATGAAAAATTGTAGAAAATAAATGTACTTCAAAAGATACAAAGATAGCATCAGTTTTCATCTAATCCCCCATTCATGAACAAAAATGTCTCAAAGGCCACATGTGCACCCCAACTTTGTCAGCAATTTCCCCCAAGATTAAGCAAGTTCATTTTTCTAAAAATGAAAAATTGTAGAAAATAAATGTAATTCCAAAGATGCAAATGATAGCACCATTTTGTATCTACACCCCTTAAATGAACCAAATTTCTTAAAGGCCACAGACACCACCACATTATCACAGTTTCATAGGTCTAATATTTATTTTCCCGCAAAAAATGTATATATTTTACAGAAAATAATACATTCCGTTATCTCGATGTCAGAGTAGCAACTCCAAGATTTCTGACTACAGCTACAGGTAGTTGGAAAATAAAAGGGAATGGGGGACACATTTCTCACTAATAAGTGTTCCCACCCAGGGAGTTGTTATAGAACAACTCCCTGGGTAGACTTGCACAAGTCCCAGTGTGTGTTGTCCGTTCATAACTGAGCAAATAACTTATGGCGCCCTCTTTATGATCTGTTCCTGATATATCAATAAGAGGGCGCCGTGATATATTTGCTCAGTTATGAACGGACGACACGAGAGGGACTTGTCCAAGTCTACCCCCAGGCCGATTATTATTAAAAATGTGAAAGAGATCACAGTAGGAGATGCAACAAAAATCCATTCATATATGGTGCGAGATAAGGTAATATATTATCAAACTAAATATATACAGTCTTTGCTATAAAATACACTGTTAGACTTATATATAGAACTTCTATAGACAAATATTATATTCCCAAAAATATATTATCTCCCACCGAAAATATATATTATGCTTCAGAGAAAAAAATATATTGTCTTTAAAAAAATATTATATTTAAAAAATATATTATCTTCCACCGAAAATATATACTATCTCCTCTAGAAATATATATTACGTTCCACAAAATATATTATCTGTGCCACCAAAAATATATGTTCCACAGAAAAAAAATTGTCTTCCACAAAATATATATATAATATCCTATGTCATTCGCAACTAGGTTTAAAACATTCGTTGATGCACACTATAGGTGTACATAATTCACAGCGCTGTAAATATGGGGTTGAACTGCATGTCAATGACAGCACAAATCTTATGAAACCCAAATCGAGTAAAAAGTCGTTAACGGTATCGACCTTATCTTTGTTGCAAGCAAGGAATTTTCATAGCGCGTCGGTTAATGGAACTTTGGTGAACTTTGTGAAGTTTACGCAATGGATGGACACGCTACCGATAAACACGTTATCGATTGTATCGCTATCGATGGCCAGGGCAAAGTAAGCGTCGATTATGATAACAAAATAGACTTTCTGTAACATGTCACAGCCTACATGTTTCTGTCTTTTCAGTATACACCTCAATTGTTAATGAGTATATGCCATACTAAATTAATAGTAATAGCCACAAATGGATACCAAATGTCTACATAATAATAGCATTTTCGTGCGAACATTTTAAGCAACGACAAGAATCAGGTTGAAACAGTAGACTCCCTGGTCCAATAGTGTCATTGGTAAAAATGAACATACAGAGAATGACTCATAATATGCATCTGTATTGTTGGAATAATTTAGCTTTCCCAATTTGCACATCACATTTTATTTGTTAATAAACTTCCATAAAATACTGATTCAATGTCAAGATTAGAACATGTTAAATAGTCTGATCTATCGGATCAATGAGATCAATATCAGGATTATAATATGTTAAATAGTCTGATATATGGGATCAATGAGATCAATGTCAGAATTAGAACATATTCAATAGTCTGATCTATGGGATCAATGAGATCAATACCAGATTAGATCATGTTAAATAGTAGGATCAATGAGATCAATGTCAGGTTTAGAACATGTTAAATAGTCTGTTTTATGCTATCAATGTCAGGATGAGACCATGTTAAATAGTCTGATCTGTGGGAACAATAAGATCAATGTCAGGATTAGAACATGTTATATAACATGATGTCACAGCAACGGTATTTCTCTGATTATCGCATTACCATACTTGATTTTAGATGTATGAAATGATCAAACACTATACTTTAATGTATAACATTAATTTGTGTTGCTCAAATAATACAACTTATATCGGTATCAATGTTTAATATCCATAATTGATCATTAACAGAGTTGCTATGATGATTCAATTCATGGCCCGGATGTTCTTTCAAAAAGTTTGGTGGTTGATATAGACATAGGCCTACTTATAATATATATTTTACAAACTGAATTATATTCTTATAGGCGTCGCCCTTAATTATACCAGCAACCGCATTACATTGGCTGAAAGGGGAACGGTTATGATTACGTGTATATACAACAAATTAAATTTAAATTAACCTTACATGGTGCTTAAATGTACTATCAGCGTTCGAATTAGGTAGTATTGGTGGAGAGGTCTTTTTAAAAACAAATGTATTTGTGTGTGTTTTTTATGGCTAGGGCCAGTGGCGTGAACAGGATTTCAGATTCAGAGGTTATTAACCTTTATTGAAGGGTACTATGTTGGAGGGGTGCTCCACCTTGTTTGCAGAATTATATGCTCAGATTCAAAATGATGCTACATTTGGCACGGGTGTCAATAAGGTTTGTGATCTGTGTATGTGAACATGATATTTTTTCAATATAATATGTGTTAGCATAACGAAAAAATGGGGTGTGGAAAGTGTGTGGATGGACTGAGGAGGGGACGGGAGAATTATTTCCCCAAATTAAAACAGTGACTTCTAAAGAGTTGCCTCTTTTCCCTTTTCTGGTGCGACGAGTACGACAATCGGTGGCCGACATGGGGAACAATCCCCCTGCTGGTGCCACCACTGGACGAGGTCTCAGCTTGAGTATGATGTTTAGTCATGCAGTCATGTAATCCGTATCTGGCTAGGGACATGATTAGTCTTCAGAGGAGGACAACAAAAATAGTTCCCTGACTTATGAGCAGCATATGGTGCATCAGCTTAGTTCACTGGAACTTCTTTGTTGTGATTTTTTTTATAGGTTTTTAAAATTGTTCATGGGTTTGATAAGCTGGCATTTGATTTCTTCACCTTGTCGTGTAATACTCATACCAGAGGTCATGGTCATAAGTTAAACAAGGATTTTCCAGGTTAGGTGTCAGAAAGTACTTTTTTTCATAGAGAGTGTTTGGTGAATGAGTGGAATGGTTTGCATGGGTCGTTGGTGTATACTAGTAATGTGACTGCCTTCAAAATCGATGTCCTTTATATCCATGTGTCTTTATGATCCGTATTATACTATACTATACTATACTATACTATACTATACTATACTATACTATACTATACTATATACTTTGGCTCTGAGATATCCCAACGCGCCATATCACGCGGCTATCAAATGTATCAGATACGCGCATATGGCTCTGGAATTCAGTGTTGTTTTTATTGAGGGAACTTCCCTCAAATTAATAGAGGGCGCAGATAGGCAGCAAATTTCAGAGCCATATACAATATAATGGTTGGCTCTGATATATACAATATCTATGGTTAGCTCTGAAATTCGCCGCGTATCAGCGCCCTCTAATAACAATTGAGGGAAATTCTCAATTACTACATGAAAACAACCCCGGGAAGACCTCTTCAAAATTGTATTTTTAACGTAGGCAGCAGACGACACGCTATTACAATCGTAAAATATTACACGGGAAAATAATGAATGAAGGCAACATGTTCATATATCAGCACAGAAATAATATAGGTTTATATTGAGTCGAGCTGTTTCCTGCCACTATAAGTTACTGAATAATTACTAAGATATATCTTTCAATGTCGATCGTTCCATTTTGTTGGCACTTTTTAAACTGGTTCTAAAATTTCGCTCTAGAAAAAGATAATTTCACAAGTCGTGTGGAATTCTGAATCTTTCTTAAAGTTGGATATGTTATAGCAGGGAGTTGAAGTACCATTCGTCTACTGTAGGCTACTCGCTACTGTCAAGTATAGAATGGGCCAGTCCGTTGAAAGCTTTTTGTCGAATCCCGATACATGGAAGTCCAACAGTGATTCATTGTTGCGATGCCAGCTAAAAAAAAATAGGGTGCGCAAGAGAAGGTAGTTACCAACATCAGAGCGCATGGAAAAACATTTGTGTTCATTGTCTTAAAGAGAAGTGTATTTTATTCCAAGCCCGCGTCAAGAGAGCGCAAGGAATATGTTCCTTTATGACACATTCAGGGGTTGAGGAACAAAGGGAGCTGGGGGAACGTACCCCTCCACTTTTGTGAAGAATGTTAAAAGTTCCCCTTTTTTTAATTAAAAGTGCCCATTTTGAAATTGTTATTCCCTGTTAAGAAATGCACATTTGGAAATAAGTTGTCTTATATTTAATGGCGCGAAGCCTGAACAATTTGATCTATTCTAATTTACAATTTGTGACCTCATATGTATCTATCCTCTCTTAAAATACGTACCAAGCGGTACGGTATGTCGGCTCCAACTACCACCCTAAATTAAAGATTGGAACTGGAAGGTTTGGAAACTAGTGCCCTTCAGAAGTTGTGTCCCCTCCCCCTCACACATACACACACATACCTTTTTGACATGTTGCTACATCCCATGATATATTTTGTTGGTAGATACGGAAATTTATGCATGGATTGGGGTTTGGAGAAGGGTGTTTTTCCGTCTCTCATATAGTAATGTTAATGATTCTCGTATTGGCCTCTTCTACATGACCTTCCGCCTACTAAACATCTTGACTCTCACACTCAGTGTGTGGCCCTATATATTGAACATTGACCTACACGCTACACGCCTGCAGCTGTTTGTGCTAAAACAAATGATTGACAATGTGAGTAAATAGGCTCCCAGGTTGAATTCTATTATTGTACGTACATTGGTGTAAATGTGAGTTCTCCGGATTTTGTCATGATGAAAACGTAGTTAGTAAGTTGAGATAAGGAATGATTATATATATATCATAGTAAGTCCCTACGTTAATGATGACTGCTAATTACATCTACATACCCGTGGGCATCATTATATAGGCTACATTATTTGGCGTTAAATTTGATTATATCTTGTTAAATCACAACAGCAGACTGGAAGTTTGTCATCTCACCGCATGTCGCACATTATTATCATTTATTACCTGTATATACCCGCATATATACTGTATTATGTGCAATGGAATGATACTATTTTCAGTTCTCTGCGTCAGTGTACCAAACAGTCAAACGACGAGAGATTTTGACTGTATCTCTCTACGGGAGAAGAATATTTTAAAACATAATAGGCTGGGTCAATTCTTCACACATATATTTGATATGGATTTAGTGAGATAACAGGATTATATCGCCTATTATTAGGCGACAGACACAGCGATTCTCGGGTGGTCTTTCAAGGAGGAGCAACGGTGCTAAAAAGGTGGACAACATGGCTTCTTTTGGTGAACCAAAAGAGTTCATATCTATACTGGACCTGTATGAGCGTTACGAGGATTCGTGGCACAAGTATCTATTGACGGATCAAGCAGACAGAGCAGTGTTACTCAATGCAGGTAAGTTCAATGTTCTTGGTTACATGCATAGGATTTCATTCTCCAACAATAGGTCATTCATATGTTCCAGAAAAATGTGGGTGCCGCAGAGCATGTATTGTGTACCTGTATGTGACGTCACATGTCTGTGGAATATTTGCGCCCAATCATATTTGACCTCAGTGATCGTGTGATACCTCAACTGCAATACCTCAAGGCTCAAATGAATGACAGGGATCGAGTTAGAAGAGAATGAGCTCATTTATACATTACACACTCTGTGCTACACCATGGCCAAGGACGACAGTGTAATTATTTACAGTTACTTGTTTTCCTGTCCGATACGCTATATTACAGCTCTTTTTAAGTCACAGGGGATTTGGCTAATTGTATTATCGAGGCTAACATAACAGGCTCTGAACTGGCCCAAGTATTAAGTGTGTGTGCAATGTATGCGTGTGGAGGGGGAGGGGAGGGGGTTATATGGGCTATGAATAATTACATACAAGTGTAGCGGGTGGGAGGGTATAGACTATTCAGAGGGACAGCTCTCAATTCCGCATAACCCCAAACCCTCAGTAAATTAGGCCAACGTCAATTTTTCCAAATTTGACAGTGGGTGAGATGAGATAAGGTGAAGGGATCGTTAGGAGAGGGGATATGCAAGTATTGTAAGTTCGTGGTGTATCCTGAGCTAGCTTACAAAGAGAACCCAACGGCACAATGACGCTTTTTCCCTATTTCCTGAAAATCGCATGAAATAGGCAAGTGCAAACGTTTCACAAGGGTTCATGTAGTGGAGGCGCCATGATTTTGAGTGGGCGGGGGAAACAATCGGGCAGGGAATTTTCTTTTTAACACGTGTTGGCGCCTTTCAAGGGGGATTTCCCAATAATTTGTAATATATATATATATTTTTGACGAGCAAAATAAAAGAAAGAAAATGTTTTAATCTTTTCGGGCCGACAGCAGGGGGGGGGGGGTAATATGCCTGGTACAATAATCGTTGCGTCAGACACGCAACAATTGGTCCGACGACCGATGTGAAGTCTGTCCGGCGGAGGGGAATTTTTTAATAGCCGATTTCGTTGCTTTTCAGTCCAATTATACTGCTATTTTTGTTTTAAAAATGTCGTTATTTAGAGACGTGAACGGGCAGGTAACATACTGTATATCATACCAACTGTGATGGAACTTCAACATCGCCACGCTCACACCACCCCACCCCAAAATAATATGGTACGGTGATTCCCTGTGCAACGTAATTCGTCGATTCGTCAATGAAAATCGCAAAAATACAGTACGGTAGTTTCATGGAAATGTATGGGTATGTGTGGGGGTGGGGTAGGATAAGGACGCCGGAACGGGTGGTGCATATGCAACATCAACAATTTGGCCGATCATATATTTTGTTTTATTTGGATTTATATTTGCAAATTATAATTAGCAAGGAGCATATTGGCGGCAAAGTTCACATTGAAACGTATAGTTCCACCCCCCCACTTTTCGGGGGGATGGACATTTTGCTTAGCGTCCCCAACCCGCTTCCTTTTTCTTTTAAGTATAAAGCAACGTTCAACTGATTTGATTCACCGATAATGATAGTCCATCAAAGTGCATTTAGGCCAACTCAAGAAAACGAGGCGATCATTTTGAACGACAAATAGGTGAGCACATTGAAAACCAAAATGTGTGATCGTCTTGAACGAGACGGCCCTTTTAAAGAAGGGGGCCTCCTCCTTCGCTTAATTAACAAAAGGCAGGGCGCTAAACATGTTTTCTTATTTAATACTTGGTCTAATGGATAACAACTAACCTAATAAATGAAAATTCATCAACATAAGTTTACTTCAAAGGTTGCAAAATATAGCATAAGATTACATCTAAGGACCCTTAATTACATGTAGTATTCAAAAATGTATCAAAGGGGTTATACCCCTCCACAGGACAGGGATAAAGAAAAAGTTCTGCCCGCTCCAATTTTCAGTCTTGCCCCATCAATATATAACTTGATTCGGCGCGCATGGCGGGCATTCCGTCCATTTACCCCGGTCAAACCCCTGTATGGCGCCTAATATTTCCATTACTTTATTATAAAATTAGTTTTATTTTGATACGAAGTGAACGCAAGAAGTTGTGTTAGAGTAAATGGTTCTTTTAGAGACGAGTTTGATGTTAATGTTGGTGTGCATCACGGTTCATGATGATATGTTATGTTATAGCCATAGTTATTTTACGACGCCAAGCTGCCATATATGTGGGAAAGCCGATATGTTCTACACGTGTCTTTAGTTGTAACAATATCGAGTAGTAGCCGCATCCGAGAATCTCTCCATCATCAGTTTCATCTGCAAAACTCTTGGGATATAGCGACAGTATTCTATTTACTATGATTTTGCATTCTGCTTTGCTGGGATTTGGCTTAAATTTTCTATCATGATCCGTCTTTCAGGAGGTGAGGGGCGCTTATTCACTCTACAAGCACGGCTTATACCAGCTGGCATCTTGGACCAAGGTATGTCCATTCTGTCTGCCCAATTTGGAGGTGATGCCGAAGGAGAGACTGATGATGTTGGTGATGTTGATGGTGATGGTGATGTCGATGGTGGTGATGATGTAGTGTTTTCAGAAGATAGGTCAGGGGAATAGGGTGAGAGTGTATCTAATGACTGATCTGAAACATGATAGAAAATTAGCAAAAACAATTTAGGTGTAGGAAAATGTCACATAACTATGTAATACATTACTAACAGTATTTTCTGGTAGGTCTCCACATGATTGATGTTACACTACTTCTCTACTCAGCTTTTATCTTACTTGAATGAGCACACCTTGTATAAAATCCTGTTAACTATGTTTTTACAATTTAACATATGGTGACCTCTGATGACCTTTGACATATAGGATTATTGTGCTCAATATGGGGCATCCACAAACTAGGTATGAGATTTTCCCTTCTTGATATATTGTGTTTACAATATGTTCATGTTTTGACCTCTGGTGACCTTTGACATCCATATTCTACTCTTATGTGGGGCATCACCGTACCAAATATGAGATTTGTCCATACTTCCCTTATGAAGATATGTTTACAAACAAAGAGTCATATGCACATACACACGAACATACACATGTATGCCATCATGAATGCAAAGGTTACGATTATTATCGAAACGAAAAACTTGTAACACCATATTTTAATATACCGTTTTAACGGCTACATCTGTGATGGCCAATTTCTTTCACTTTATTTTACAATTTTACTCAAAAATTTCCCAGCTTAAAAGCATGTTATTCAGTATGTTATATACACT
>WXZC020000298.1:0-13091 GCA_011317855.2 Paelopatides confundens
TACATATACATATACATATATATATTATATATATATATATATATATATATATATATATATATAAATCTTTTTTTTTTAATTGCAGTAAGGAAAGCTACATTTTTGGCGCTCAAATCTTCTCTTTGGATAATGTACAATGCGAATACATAAAACGGATTACATTTTGCAGTGTTATCGCTCTAATGTAATATAGTAGTATACCCTGATGGTAAGGTATTGATTAACTAACTAACTAACTAACTAACTAACTAAATAACTAACTGGCTGAATATGGCTAGTATATATTTAGTGACTGATCATTTCGGCAGTATGCCTAGGCTCAATGTAGTACTATTTTGTCGAGAAAGATAATTTACCTAAAATATACGTATGATTAACGGCAAAAGATGATTTTTATTCCGAGTAACGTAACTAAGATCGCACAACGGCAAACTGACGATAATCACTGAGTTTTCAACAAAAATATAATAACAACTCCTGTATATATCTTCCAGTAATATTATCCAACTCATACTGGATATGTAAGTCCTCTTTTGGGACCGTTTAGAAAGCCAGAAATTGTATACATTACATTTGGAATGCATTACCAAAGGAGATTACTTCTAGACCTACAAATTCTTTCAGAAGAAAATTACGTAGACTGCTTACTATTACTATTCATTACTAGCTAAGCCCTTTGTATATTCTACTTCTCAATGTGAATTATAAAGTGAGATTGGGATGGCGTGCGGGTGGGGTTGGGTGGGATGGGGGTGGTCGAAGCGATGGGATTTTCGTGATGTGATGTTCTGATTTTCCTTCTTGAAAAACTCTAATGAGAGCAGTTCGTAACAGTTGTCAAATCAATTTTCGAAAAACACAAAACCATTATATGCAGACATATAAATGGGGCTTTATTTAAGGATAAAAAGGTGTACATTAATATCAAGGAGTCTGATTGGTATATAGTATCCGTCTGTAATTTGGGTGCCTTTTACAATAATTAACGCCATCATGTATTTTGCACTTCTTTCTTTTTGGAGGTTAAATTAACGTGACTTGAAAGTGATATTAGTAGGCTTAGTCACTATAGTACGGAATGATATTAACCATATTATTTCCATATGTTGTAGACGTATTGGATAATGTAACTTATAACGGGTCTTACTTTTTATATGAATACATTAGCCGAAACCCTGCAGACGTATAATATAGTTTTACTAGACATTTGCCGTCAACTAGGTAATATCTCCATCGCGTAGTGCAGACAAGTTCTTATAATATTGGTAAGGTATCGGGTGGTGTATATTGACTTAATTGGAGACTGGAGAAAATTGTGATTTGGATAGATGAAGCCTAGTATTGAATTTAGTGGGAATCCACCTCATCCATGTGACCACCCGGCTGAGTCTGAGAAACAAAGTAAATACTATCCCCAGTGCTTTTTTATTACATTTCCATATGAGTAACTAATAGCAAAAACAAATGTTAATAAGTATTGTTACCTGTTACCCTGGTGTAATCAATACAATATGCACAGGCACAGTGGTCCGCGGTGATCCCACACCATGAACCAGCGGAACAACACGGATAAATACCGTCAGGGTCACACTGAGATACCTTTCCGTTTGGTGCGAGCCATTTCCCGCCACACCGAAAGTCATCTCTGTAGGGAAGATCTGAGTCTATATTGTAAACAAGAATACCATAATTGCAATAATGCGGCCATGGATACATTGGAAAATGTGAAGAAAGAACCCCCATAAAAAATGCTCATATTAGAGCTATATATTTTTTCACCTACCTGATATCACGATATTAGAGGGACCAAGGCAGAGATGGGGCTATAAGTTATGTTTAAAATAGTCAATGAATTATAAAGATATGTTGTTTCGGAGAATGTGAAGAAAGACACCCCCTAAAATCCATATATTAGGGCTTTGAAAAATTTCAGTCACTTGGTAGGGTATGACGTCACAAAAAGGACCAAGGGAGAGCTAGGCCTACATATTGGAGTTTTAGGAACAATATTGTTTCAGACACCTGATGTAATGATGTCATTTGAGGGACAATTCAATAGTTATATGACTTGCGTTACTACATTGGATAAATAAACATCATATATACGAATACATTCGAACATATGAGCACTAGGTTGTGTGCGGGGGGGGGGGGTGGCTATAACCCCCGCAGTTGTCATCATCGTAGTGAAATTCAGGCATATTGAGGGAACAATTTGGGCACGCATAGGGGCCAAACTGTGTGACAACAATTGTGGATTAACCATTAGGGCGATGGTAATTCTCGACATTTTATTATATTTATTGTGCACTGTAAAGTTGTTGTCAAGTTACCTTGAATCTATTTTATAGCACCAGTTTCGTCTAAACTGCCTTAAATAATGAGTTAATTAATAACATGACAATTTTGCAGGTTGCATATTATATGAATATTAGAAAATATGATGACATGGTAGCTTCTTCAATGGACAATGTTACAAGTTGTAGGAAACGATATTTGGATTCCTTTCATATCATATTGGCTCTACTAAATCGTTGACATTTCATACCACATACTGTAACTGTTGTGATGTCCAATGCTATGTAAAAATCACCCCAGTGATTTCACAGTCTCTGAATATATTTGAGTGATACACCATGTTATTTTTCCAAGGCACCTCATCAAACTTTCCTTTCAGCGGTTACACTTGTCACGCATACAATACATATGTTTTGTCAGGAAGGTAAGCAAAGGAATCGATATTCTTCTGCTAGTGAAGAATGGTGCTTACAATGACTCAACTATTACTGTCGATATACTGTGTGGGATATTGATTAAGCCTATACTGACTACACATACTAAATTAGTTAATTTGGTTATTATTGTAAAGTTATTATTAAGTAAAATGTATACAGCGATCACTTCTACAACGATGCAACCGACCAGCGGCGCTTTACATAAACTAACAACTAATGAAAAGACTTATGAAAAGTAAATATTAAAAGCACTACAAGTTTTAATAACATTTGGTATCTTTTTCCATTTCCTGTGCCCTACAGAAAAAGCCCGATCCCCAAATGACCTCATTTGTGTTGTCGGAACGTGACATGTCATATTAGACCTGAGTTCATACTTAGTCTCCTTTTCCTGAAAGTAAATTATTAATTAAGTAGAGCTAATCTGTTAATACATTATAAGACATAGTAGACTAGTAGTATTCTCGAATTCATTGGAAGCCAATGCACTTCTTGTAAGCATTCTATTGCACTATCATATTTTCTTCTATTGAAGATAAGTTTATTGACAAAATGTTGTACCCGTTGTAATTTTATTAAAGATTACTTTGGCAAGCCGTATAAAAGTGTACTACAATTGTCCAGCTGAGACATTACCAACGAATGGACAAGCTGTTCCATCGACATCCTATCTAAATTGCTACTCAAAACTTTTAAGCGATACAGATTCTACTTTTCACTTTTTCATTTCCTCTTATAATGTTTTTGGAAGGATAATTCAGTGTCGAGCCAAATCCCTAGGTATTTAAAGCATTAACTTTCTTCTCTATGTACTTCATTGATATCAATACCTGTAGAAACACATTTTTTTATTTGAGATTTATTGGCAAATTTGATATTCTCTATTTTAGTAATGTTCAATTTGAGTCTATTTAGCTATAAGTTTCGCACAATCTTCAAGGACATTAATGCAATCACATCTTCTGGACTATTTGGTGTGAAAGAATTGCCAAGACTTTAAAAATGGACATAATGCTATACTGATGGGTGCTCATCGTTAACGTATCAGAGTGGGGCCAGTTGGGTGTCTGAATGTAAAAATGCCACCCGACGTGAACTGTAAGTTACAATCCACTTCGGCTTTCCCACATGTATATATGTGGCAGCTTATCGTTCTCAAATAACCGGAACTATAACTGAAACTATAACTATAGTATGCATGGTTGCCTGCGTACCATCCGTAAGTTTATATTATTACATTCCTGCAAAAACGCCCATGTAACACTTCCCCATAATTCCCCTAAAGTTTTCATTTCGTTGTCTTCATATAATCGTACACTGGGTTGCAGGTATCCTACATTAACCTGTTAACTCGATGCAGATATTGATGTAGTTTTAACATAAATATGTGTATACGTGCGTTGTGTGTGTATACTATTGATGTAGATCCATTCATTGCAGGTCTTGATACAGCCCGGCCCGCTATTAATACGCCAAATAATATTGTATTCGGTGGGAAACGTATAAGGCAGATGTCAAATTAAATATATGCTAGGGCAAAGTAACTATAATGTAGACTATCGTATACTGTGACGTACATTTTGTCGAATATTTCACTACATATATATGTACTAAGTTTGGTGAACTAGTAAGAGTCTCTTCAATGTACATAAGTAACCATATATGCCATGATTCTTCACATCTGAATTTTTTTTTCTGGACTGCACAGATCATTTTAACATCGTATATTATGGTGTGGTTGCGATAAACGATATCGGTGACACAAATATTGATATGATGCTGTGTTCGTGATATAATTACCAAAGTAGGCTAATATCGAAATATGAGAGGACATTTTCATTGTGTGAAATAATTGTTCTATCATTTTTCAGCAATTAAATCCTTAAAAAATAGACTTCGTTCATGAGCGATTGTCACTTATTTATGAATCTGAATATATCACAATAGCTACGCAAACTAATGCACATTCAGCAACGGGGGTGTTCTATTTCGCCGATCGGAGCGGCGCAACCACGTATACTCTTGGGATGGGAGATGAAGGATGACTCAGCACGCAATACCGAATCCTTCAAATGTTGGATACGCCCCTGGATCTCCCAATGAGATTTTCAATCACTTTAAATAATATATAATGCTGGTGTAATTACATTCTTTACTGCAATATTCAGCAATAGTAGCGTTAAAAAGAGTTTTAGAAATTGCAGTGAATGAGTGAAGATTCCACTCTCTAAAATCCTCTATTTGGGCTAATGTATAATGCGAATAAACAAACGGGTTTTATATTGCAGTGTTATCGCTTTAATGTAATATATTATACCCGAACGGTAAGGCATTGACTAGCATTAACTAACTAACTAAAGAGACTATTTAACAAAATTATTATATATTTGGCGACTGAGACTATTCATATGGCGAAACCAAATATTTAACCTATGAATGGTTGAAGCAAATTGGCATTCTGCAGACAAACTAACATAAAGGATGTCTAGTTGTTGTGATCCTTTATATAATATTTGTACACGCATATTGGTGTACGCCCATCATGTACTAGTTCATAAGAGTACACACTAGTATAATACCAACAGAGTACCGGAAGCGTAAACGTGTTCACCCTGCTGCCAACACGCCGATATCCGTGGGGCTGTCCCGCCCTGCAGCCAATGTCAGTGGCTCGAACTGATACCACATGCACACTACTACGACTGGTTCAGCTGTCACCACCCCCTTCATGCGCCGAGTTATCGTCTTCAAAATGAAACAAGTTATCAGTGGTCCGTTTTACAGTCAGACTGAAAAAAATATATTCGACTGATCATTTCGGTAGCAGGCCTAGGCTTATGGTAGTACTAGTTTGTCAGGACGGGTGACCTAAAACATAAGTATGATTAATAGCAAAATATGATTTTATAAGATCGCATCACGGCAAACTAACGATAAATCACCCAGTTTTCAGCAAACGTATAATAATAACTCCTGTATCTCTTCCAGTAATGTCACCCAACTTAGACGGATGAATAATGGCAGGATTTGTGAGTCCGCCTTCGCGACCTTTAACAAAACCAGAATGTGTATGTACAATTACAATACTTAGCAATGTTGATTCTTACAATGACATCATCGGTCAGCAAGTATGGAATGGCGGAAAAGGGTTCGCATTTGACCTTAACGTCGGTCGTTTTACCCGGGAAATGTTTTATACAAATAAAATGTATCAATTGTTTAAAAAAGTAATAATATTAATTATTGTAGCCGCGGCACTCCCTGTTTAAGTTATTCAATTACACCAACATCTAAAACAAAACTAATTAGAGAAGTTCCTAACAGCTAGTTGCCAAATCAGTTTTCGAAAAACACAAAACCATTATTTGCAGACAAATGTATAAATGCCACTCTATTTAAGGATAACAAGGTGTACATTAACATCAAATGGTCTTAGTGATAGTAACCCTGTAATCGTGGATACATGTTACAATATTTAACGTCATCGTATATATTTATACCACGTGAAAACAGATTTTGCATTTTCTTTCTTTTGGAGGCTAGCGTGACCTGAAAGTAATACTAGTAGGCTCACTATACTATGGAATCATATTAACTATATCATTTCCATGGGTTATAGACGTACTGGGTCATATAACTTACAACGGGTGCTACTTTTCATATCAATCGTACATTAGCAGTAACACTACATATATATAGTATAGCTTTACTATACTTTTGCCTCAACTAGATAATATCTCCATCTCGTATAATGTGGACGGGTTCTTATAATTTTGGTAAGGTATCGGGTGTTGTATACACTTTTAGACTTAATTGGAGACTGAAGGTAATTGTGATTTTGATCGGGGAAGCCTAGTATTAAATGTAATGGGCATCCACCTCCTCACTGTGACCACTCCACACCAACGGCTGAGTTGGAGAAGCAAAGTAAATATTATTATATTTCCATATTAACAAATGAATGCATGTTAATAAGTATTGTTACCTGATACCCTGGTGTAAGCAATACAACCTTCACAGTCACAATGGTCCGCGGTGTTCCCGCACCATTTATAAGGGGAGCAACATGAGTAAATACCGTCTGGGTTACACTTAGCTATCTCTCCGTTTGGTGCGAGCCATTTCCCGCCACATCGGTAGTCCTCTCTGTAGGAAAGAGCTGAGTCTATGTTGTAAAGAAGAATAATATTATAATAAAGTGGACATGGTTAAAATAGCCAATGAATTTTAAAGAAATGTCGTTTCGAAAAATGTCAAAAACTACTTATTAGACACCTGGTATGACGTTATGAGAGGGACCAAAGAAGATCTAGAGCTAAGTTGTAAGAAGATTACCATTATATTAATGTGATCATGTCATGCTTCAAAATTACTAATGGATATTACGGAATTTCCTCCCATGAAAGGCGGGGTATTCGATTGACCGATTCGGTAGCAGGTTCTTCCAGCAATTCAATATGGCATACAAAACCGCGCAACATGCTAATCTGTTTTGTACGTACGGCGTGGCTACATACTTCCTGATATCTTTAATAATCGATGTTAAATATTCACTTAAATTCATGAAATGTAAACAAAACGTTTTCGTCTAAACCACAGGAATGCAGTCCTTACCATTAACGTTGGCCAAGAAGGTCAACACGGTATGTAATATTTTCATGGAGGCAAAAAACTGTAATGAAGTTAATAGTTACATAATCTATATTCGTGATTTGTAAGTAAATGTTATTTCCAGATGTGTGAAAAAAACCAGAACAATATCCACATGTTAGAGCTTTATAAACAATATTGTTTCAGACACCTGATCTAATGATATCATTGGAGGTACCATCCAAAGGTTATATGACCTGTGTTATCACATAGGGTAAATAAACGTCAGATACACGAATAATCATACTTCGAACATAGGAGCACGATTATGTGTGGGGTTGGGTGTCTGTATGGATCCCATCCATATGGAAGCGTGATATAGCAGTTCGTATTCCTAAAGAAAATAATTATAAAAGGTAAATGACTAGACCAATTGATCTTACCAGCATTACTTTTAATTACATGCATAAATCACTATTACATAATATCATGCAATATATTATTTCATATGGTGACCAACATCAGTTTGCCTATAAGAAGGAGGTATCATGTACAGACGCTGTTTTAACGCCAGTTCATGATATTGTATAAGGCTTAAACTCTAAAGACACAACAATGTTAAAAGTTTTATTTTTATATGTTTCTGGTGTTTTTAATACTGTATTACCTAATTATTTAATAAACGATCTCACAAAATTTTATAAAAGAGCCTAGCTAATCATTTGGCTACGAAATTTTCTACACGGCTGGTCAAGACAGATTAAGACAGAGAACGGTTTCTCGGATAAATCAGATAATAAAATTGACATTCCACATGGTCCACTATCTGTGCTCCTTTTCATTATTTATACAGATGAATTACGATTCAAGCTGAGTCGAATTGCTCAGTAATTAAATATGCCGATGATACCGCGATATCATATAAGATCTCAAAGCAGTCTTGTGGAAAATATCAAAATCCGTATTATTATTTTATCTATAATGTTACCAGTGTGTGTGAATAAAAATCTTATTCTCTATCCAAAGAAATCAAAAGAAATGATCTTTGAAAATATAAACATTGAGCATGAAGGTCTCATAAAAGCAAAATCACATAAAACTATCATTGTAGATTCCTGTGTTGAACATGTACATGAAACTATGTAACTCGCAGACTGTGTGTATTGATGATAAACTTACATTCACATCTCATATATCTAAATTATTGCGCAAATCCTATTATATAGTATCAACTTTAGGGTATTTTGTTCCATATGTTCATTTTGATGTAAAAGAGAAAATGTTTGCTACATCTATCTTGCCTCATATAGTATATACTGTGTCAGTGTGGTATCATGTTTTGCTTTTGAAGGACAAACATAGAATCAAACATTTCTTAAAACATTGTGCCAAACTTTTCAAACTGGGTTAGATATGTATTACTGACAAAGTTAATGATGCGGCAAAGCGCGAATTCATCCTATGGGAATATATATATATATATAAATGAGAGTCATCCTCTCAAGGCTGAATAAAAATCTCTTTACCAACAAACCGTGCAATGACACCCATATATTACGTACAATTTTTGTTTAAATTCATACGTGTCCATGGCTGCTGTTTTTAATTAGACTGTCTGTCTGGTGTCTTGAACAATTTGATACAATCTAAATACTTTCTTATTTTTCTATATTATTCTATCGTATTATATTTTTACCAATACTTGTATGTATCTATATTCAATTATCTTGTTTTAATTATTATTTTCTTTCCTATTGATAAATTGGTTCAGAGTTTATACTGGAATAAAGAAATTGAAACTGAAACGGTAGCTCCTCTGCAGTTGCCCTCAAAGTGGTAACATTCAGCACACTGATGGAAAAATTCAGGCAGGCATAGGGGCCAAATTGTGTGCCAATAATATTGGATTAACCATCAGAGCAATATTGATTCCGGACATATTATGCCATTTATTGTACACTGCAAAATTGTAGTCAACTTATCTTGAATATATTGTATAGCACAATTTTCATCCAAATTGCCTTAAATAATGAGTTAATTAAAGACATGACAATTTTATTGCAGGTTTCATATTGTATATATATATTAACAATATGAGTTGTGAGTCCTCTTTTAGGTCATCATAGAATCCACAATTCGTATACATTTACACTATGTAGTAACGTCGATTTCCTCCAATGACGTAATCGATCAGAAACGATCGAAGGGTGGATTTTTGTGTGTTGAACTTAATGTAACAATGAATGATGAAGAAAACGGTCGTTTTACACGGGAAAAGTTCTTATCAAAACAAAATATATATTAAATGGATACAAAATAATAACAAATTTCACATGTGAGAGCTTTGAAAAATATATTTCAGACATCTGATATGACGTCATGAAGGGGACCAAGGAAGTGATGGGCTAAGCTGTAATAAGAATACAATTATATTAAAGTGATCATGTAATGCCTCAAATTGACTAATTGAAGTTAATAGTTACATAATTGATATCTATTTTTATGACTTCAAGTCAAAGTTGTTTCAAAATGTATGGAAAAAAAAATAATGTCCACATACAGTATTATATATTTTTTTGTTTCAGACACCTGATCCAATGATGTCATTGGAGGGACCATTCAATAGTTATATGACTTGGATCTGGATCTGGATAAATACTGAGTGTGCAAACACAATAAAAAGGGTTCTCCCACACAGGAAACTTGAGTGAGGATGATTGTATGCCGCTGTAAATTAACAATGATTAAAGGACCCACTTTTCTAGCGAATACTTAAAAAGAGATTTTTTTTTACAAACTAAGGTACAGAGTTCCAGTCGACAATAGTGAGAGGAAAAGAAGAGTTTTTATAAACATTTATTCTGGGCTGAAGTTGGTGGAAATTTACAGATGTGGTATTCGAACGGGTAGAACTAGTAGCTGAAATCAAAGGGCTTGTGTTCAAGGCAATATAACCATCGGTGGGCTTATGAAGCAGGGTTAGCCGGTTTCTGGTTCTTCTGGTTTCAATGAGGGCCATTTTAATGAGTTCAGCATAGTGGAAACAGATGAGGCGCGGGCATAGTCCCCAAAGGAAAATCTAGCCCCTTTCCGTTGAATCATTTTTATGGATTTTATGTAAATTTGATGGATGGGGTCCCAAACACTTGAAAAAAGAGGGAGAACTATTCAGTGATTTATAAGCAATTTCTTTAACGTGCGTGTTACAAGATGATACATGTATTTGGAGGAGACCCAATGTTCTGCGAGCCTTAGTGGTGGTAGCCTGGATGTGGGATTTCCAATTTAAACCATGGGTGATGTTTATACCCATATAAGGACAGGTAGTGGAAACCCTAGAGAGATTGGTGTTATCAAGGTGGTAATCAACAATAATGGGTTTCTTTTTGGTAGAGATTGACGTCGTGTGACACTTGGAAACATTAAACTTATGGAGCCATTTTTCTTGCCACAAGTGCAGGTCTAAAAGTTAATTTTGAAAGAGACTGCAATCATGAATTGCACGTATTGGTCTGTAGATATTTCAGTCATCAGCAAACAATCGAATTTTGGAGGAGACATGTCTAGGAAGATCGTTTATATATATTAGAAAAAGAAAAGGACCAAATACGGTGCCTTGAGGAATCCCGATAGAGCAGGAATACTAGTGGAAGTGTAACCATTGAGGAAAACATTTTGGGACCTATTTGATACAAAACACTCAATCCAAGAGAGAATGGCCCCTTATGCCATATAAATGTAGTCATTTATGGAGAACAGTGTCAAATACTTTACTGAAGTCTAACATATGTAGGTCAGTCTGAATGTTTCTATTAAGATTAGTGGTGCGGTCACGAACAGTGGTGATAAGTTGTGTTGCACATGACCTTGCTCTACGAAAGCCATGTTGGAGATCAGTTATAACATTATGGTCGTCAAGATGAGTCATAATATGGTGATAAGTAACGTGCAGGATGTGAGGGATATGGGTCGATAATTGCTGGGATCTCTTTTGGAGACGGAATAAGCACAGTTTTTTAAAATAAATGCAGGTAATCCATCAGGACCAAAAGCTTTATTGGGACTTAAAGAATGAATGAGTTTGACAATACCGAGTTCAATAATTGTAATTTTACGTGTAACAGGGTATTGTTCCAAACCAAAATCACACCGTGGAATATTACTAGAGCTTTCATGAGTAAATACAGAGGCAAATTGAGCGCTTAAAATATTGGCCAACTTAACAGAAGAACACATGGTTTCTCTATTTCAGTTGAAGCAATGGCGACGGATTCCTTGCTCTTCCTTACTTTTGACAAATCTCCAGTTATTCGAAGAGAGAATTTCACATATGTTAAAAATGTAATTCCGATAAGCCTTTTGGATTTTTCAATCAAGCTCTCTTCTAAATATTTTTAAAGTGTTCCAGTCAACGATGTTGTTTAATATATTGACTTTGTTATACAGTTTTATTTCTTTTTTTATACATTGTTTTGAGGGCATGGGTTATCCATTGAGGATCAAATTAGAAGTTGCGTATTTTTGGGGATATGTTTATCCATGGATTTGTGAATACAGGCCTTAATTGAGACCATAAATCTACGTGTAACTTGTATTACTGCATATGGTCAATACAATCCACATATTAGAGATTTTGAATTCTTCAGACACCTGATATGATGTCATGAGATTGATCAAGGAAGAGCTAGGCTAGGTTGAAAGAAGAATTAACCATTATATTAAAGTGGTCAATCGATGCCTCTAATTTACTAATGGAAATTAACAGTTACATAATTAATATCTATTTTCGTGACGTTTAAGTAAAAGTTGTTTCAAAATGTGTGAAAAAACCCTAAAAGAATGTCCACATATTGGAGCTTTAGAAAAAAATATTGTTTCAGACACCTGATTTAATGATGTCATTGGAGGTACCATTCAATAGTTATATGACTTGTGTTACTACAGAGGGTAAATAAACGTCAGATATACGAGTAACACATAATATTGTGAACATATGAGGAGGAGGCGGGTATGGGTGACATTATACCCCCCGCAGTTATCTTCATTGTAGTAAAATTCGGGGACAATGAGAGAAAATTCGGGCACACATAGGGGCCAAAATGTGTGCCATAATGGTGGATTGAACATTAGGGAATTATAATTCGCGATCGACATTTTATTTTATCTATTTTGCACTGTAAAATTGTTGTCAGGTTATTCAATCTGTTTTATAGCACCATTTCCATCTAGGTTGTCTTAAATAATGAGTTAATTAATGACATGACCATTTTATTGCAGGTTGCATATGGTATGTATATTACAATATCGGATATGGTAGCTTCTTCAGTAGAAAATGTTAGACAATGTAGGAAAAGATATTTGAATTTCTTCCAGTCGTATTGGCTCGGCTAAACCGTTGATATTTCATGCCACATCACATCAAAGGGCGGCCGTGCATGATGCCTCCGGCTAAGTTCAAAACACCCAGTGATTTCGCCCGTCTCGGATTACACTTATGTGATACTTCAGGCTATTTTGCAAGGCATCTCAGTAGACTTTCCCATCTGCTGCTAAACAAAGGAATTATGGCTGTCCATAGAAGTTCACGTGTCACGTGTCATGTGTCACGGTTCACGGTTCACGTGTCACGCGTCAGGCTGTCTTTCCATAGAAGTTCACGTGTCATACATGACT
This sequence comes from Paelopatides confundens, assembly GCA_011317855.2. NCBI lineage: Eukaryota > Metazoa > Echinodermata > Holothuroidea > Aspidochirotida > Synallactidae > Paelopatides > Paelopatides confundens. The sequence goes on from WXZC020000298.1 coordinate 12,999, forward strand.
TTCCATTGAAGTCATTTATTTAGAATCAGTTCATGGTTAGTACTGATGGATTCTTCTGACGAAGAAACCTTAGCTTTACTGCTACTATTGAAA
>WXZC020000299.1:0-13083 GCA_011317855.2 Paelopatides confundens
ACCTCGGGTAATAACAAATACACCCTTAGGGAAATCACGTCTTTTCCCGTCATGCACTAAATCCAGGAAGTACTTAAATATCAGTACTGCGGTAGACTCGTAATCTTTTCACCAGTGGGTGTAAATTGAGAGGTAATATTTTGTTTACACAACTTATTAAGCTAGCAATCTGTTTAAAGCAGGGCGGGTGCCTCATGTGTAGTTTGGTTCAAATTGTTGGTCAAACAAAAACAAGCTTATCAATTGTCAATTATTGCAAGCCGTGATATGTGGCAGCTTGGCGTCGTAAAATAACGATGACTATAACATGACTATAATGGTAGTTTTGTATGACCAAGCTAGTCTATGATCCATGCGAACATGAATATACATGAAGGCTTATGTGGACAATTACCTGAAGGCTTAGGTGGATAATCATCACGACGAGATTTGCCTTCGACAACCAGGAGAGTTTACTTTCGTCAAACGCCATGATTTTTCAGACATCCATCTCTCATAGTGTTCACATCTTTCCTTCAAATTTTAGGTTAGTAAAAAAGGCCAATGCGCATAATATATATTTGTTTTGGTGAACAGGGAGAAGCATAATTCGTACTCTGTTAAACCCATAAATACAGTTAATGTTGCATAATGTGCTTGAATAAGCTTTTTTACTCATTCAGTTCAAGTCTGAATTTCATCCCTGTTTGAGGAACTTTATCACCGAATTTCTCAGAATCCCCCATCTCCTTCCGATGTAATGAACTTCCTATTTTGTAAACGCCACTGTGCTAATCCTATATGGATATACTAAATACAACTTGTTTGATGGTTGGGTGTTGTATCACGGGGTGCTGTTGATGCAAATAAGTAGTTTTAGACTCATTTGATAAATTTATACATGGATGAGTGTATACCAGGATATACGTATACTAATTATTTGTGTATCATCTTCTACTTTTCTTTTGGCTTTGCCTTTAATAAATTGAGAAAAGTCATTTAACTATTCACGTGGTCTCTTTATGTGTTGTCGGTTAGCGGCACAGTCTTACGCACCATTCTTTACTAAGCCTGGCGTCCTTTCATTAACATTGATAGTACGCTTGATAAGTAATCCCTTTTTGGGAAATATTACACGTCACACAAAAAGTAGACCTAGCGTTAAGTACATACAGATTACCAGAGAAATGAGAATGACAAATGAAATATATTTAAGCATATCACGACACTTAATGGACAATACCATGACGCATATCAAAGCTGTCATTCAATGTAAACGTTCAGATTTTGTTCCATTTAGAGCCTCAAAATACACAGTTTCATACAAGGGAGGTGGATAACCACACCTCATTTTTCCACTTCCGGCCCCTCCCCATGTTGAAAATAAATAAGTATACATGGTTCATATTGTTGTGAAGATCCAAGGGAATAACCTAATATAAATAGTCAACTCCACTGTTTTCCACAATAGCCAGTGTGTATTTAAAATAGTTGATGAAAGCGAAGATGTTTATGAGAATGTTAAGTCTTTAACAACTTTTAAGTGTCTTACCAGCTAAGTGTATTGTTTATCTTTGAAGTTTTATTGCATAACAGTTTTTCTTAGACATTATCTTCTTCTTGTTTACCTGTTTTTATTTTATTTTATAAGTCATGCTTTGATATTTTAAATTCCTCAGTATGTTTTATTCTATTTTCATTCTATTTTATTTTACATACTTGTGATGCAATTTGCTCGTAAAATATTGTTTTAATAATAATTTAACATAACAAAAAGTAAAAAGAAACTTTGTTTTTTATAACCTGGCCTCATATAATGTTAAATTCCCCGCTATTTTTGAGAAATGATGTGCTTTCATGTCTTTAGGATAGTATTTCATCCTGGTCAATCTATCTCCCAGATCTACCGTCCGCCAAATTCATCATTTTCGATAGGTATGAGTAACGCATTTATGATATATAATTCTTAGAGTGGGCCAAAGGGTTCTGCGGGTCGCATTATACGGATATATACAGCCTAAGTAACATGAGAAACATTAGAGGCATCTAAATGCCAAGTGTGAGAATGTTTAATATTTCCACATTTCAGCCTGTTCCGACATCATTGACATTTGATCTCGTCAATAATGATAGGCCGTCTTTTTGGGATATGGTTTAGAATTGTTAACACATTTTGAACTATAGTGACATCAAATTACCTTCGACCTTTATCAAAAATACAAGTATTATATTACTCAATATGGGACATATACATATCAAGTGAGATCTCTCCAAGCTTCCTGTATTGATATATGTTCACAAATGAGCATCACACACGTACATGCACAAGTCGGTTTCACATTCAGATCGGGGACTCCATGCTAAATATATTGTACAATCCACTCGAACCATCACTTCAATAAGCTACAGGATATAGATGGGATTATCCCCTTAATTCATACAAATTTATATAGTTTGTTTTATTATTTGGACGTGTTATATCAGTTTCCTGCAATGTCATATCCAAAATAGGACAAAGTTGGACATCAGGTGGTTGCATAATTTGCATAATTCAAAATGGCATTTTTCCTATTTTGACTGTAGACTACTAAATTGTTGACATCCAAATGTATTGAAGTCGAATAGGAACATGTGCATTTCCAATCAAAAAACATATTTATTGTGACCTCTGACCTCTGTCTATGTGAAAGGTTAATTAAGGAATATTCTAAGTAACCAAATTTAACAAGTAGAATGATGATATATTTGCTAAATTGCAAACTTAAAATGCTTGGATATGCGCTATAGAGTTCGAAAATATGTTTTTGCATTGCGTACGTATTTATTTTGATATAAACGTTTAGTGAAATTCATGAGGTAAGAGAATGTGGAATATTTATATTCTTATTGCACAAGTACAACACAGATACAATTTATGTGAAAGTCCGCCTAACTGAAAACATGTATATCTATAGCTAGTAGATTATGATAGAAGTTCCTTGTGATCACTGAGCTCTCTGCGGTTCTAAATTTGATCATGCAACAGGCAATGCCCATGAGTTGAGTGGCTCATATGCAGTGTTGGTATTACTATGCATCACCACGTTAAGTATATGGTTAACTAAGAGAAGCCGGTTGAGGACCTTAATTACATTCGCTTCTGTGTTTGTTGTGATGAAGCCAAGTTGTTGAAATCATTATGTAGCTGGCTATGGTAAACATCCTTTTCTGCAACTTGATAAAGGATTCATAATGTCACGTTTGATAATTCAGACCATAACATGGTGACGCTAAATGACAAATGCACTTACCATGGTATGAGATTGATGATAGCGGCTACCCATGGACTAAATCATCACATACTATCATGCGGGATAAGATGAATATCAAGCAAGACGCATGGCAGTATTGGGATTAATGGGTTTCCTAAGCTCGGTATAAAGTTAGAAATAAGCTGGTTTATTAAACAAGTAACATTATTCTTCAAGAATATGAAAAATTCGACAAATTGTGGAAGGCATCATTTTCATACACAAGTAACATACCATGCAGGGTGGTCTGGGTTATGTAAGCAACAACACCAAAAAAGCTCATCATGGCGAAGGTTCACCTTATCCCTCTTCATGGTGGATGTGGATACGACCAACACGTGAATCACATGTCGACTGACAAATCTTATTAAAGGGCGATCAGTGTTAATATCCTCGTTAATGGTACATTGAATGTTTCAGTAATAATTATTCTCATTTGACGAACTTAAAGGGCTTGACGAATTTGATCATGTTCTGGAATCCATCGAGAGAGTTTAAGAGAGTTATAGTGATATGGCAGCTGTGGATAATATTATAATGGAAACCAAATTAAAGATATATCCACAGGCAAGATATGGGCCCAGTATATGGATATAGAAGACATACTAAGATCAGCTCTATGTGAGCTCAAAAATCGTGACAGTTTTTGCTATATCTGAAATCAAGATGCTTCCATAATGCACTGTACCTTCCTTACCTTGCCGATATTATGAAGTAGAGTATCCAAGTTTTTGCTAATTTTGTTGCTGGCCAGTTCTTTACCAGAAAAACTTAAATATTTCGGGTAGGCCTACCCACCGATCTTACTATACAACAAGTATTAATTAAATCACTAAATAATTCTTATGGGATTACGCACGGCAGAGACAGTATTTCGCGTATTAGCAATGAAGTGAGAAGTATGCGGGAGACCGAGCAACATGAGCATAACACAACGAGGTGACATCAAGCAAGATCAAAAGGAGACTTTCATACCATGAGGACCTTGCCCCATTTGCTAATAGTCTGTTGTGAACATATGTGTGACACTTCTAGTAATAGCTGCTCCATACTGAATGTGGACATTCGCATATGAAGTTGGAACAATATATTATCTAAGATGCACGGTGTGCATGTATCGACTTATGTGTTGTCACAGGCGGCGAGGAAGTCGATGTTGACCTCTGCTGCCATTCCAAACGCTGCTGACCATAGCAAGCAACTGGAATGTTAAGGCTGGATGATGTGTTTGAAAATGTAATGTAATGTTATTCCCCGTCGATTTAAAAACAAACATGGACTCCCAAGAATAAACCTCATGTGACCGACGAAATTGCAAAACGGTGCAAGGCGGACGCAATCCCAGCCCTTTCGACAGTACAAGTTGCCGAATGTCATTTATGGTGGGTGGCTACTTCAGTTCTTTGAATGGACCAATGGGGACACATGATATAATAATGATGTAGTATTCCAATAACATACTGCGTTGTATACGTCAAATTGTTGTGTACGATGGTCAAATAGTTTGTCAACAAAATATGTAACGCACAATAAGCGATCAACAAGTATTATTGCAGTACCGAACGGCCAACCATCAAAACAAGCAGAAATACATCATCCTTATACAGTAGTATGACAAGATGAGATACCGCATCTACCGAATGGGATATATATTTCTTAATCGCTCAAACAGAAGTACACATGGATACACACAAAGTAACATGTGTGCTTGCAGAACACACAGATGTATCAATATATTTGTTACATCACTTAAAACCACACACAACTGGTCAATGCCAAATATCCCATATGTAGCATTGTAGAAAAACATCATAACGGCCATTGTTGAGTACTTTCTTACATGCAACATGTGGTTCTGATATGTAATGTCGCCACTACAATATAGGCAAGCGTGCCCTTTGAATAAGCTACAATTGTTGTCAATTGTGCTGGAACATTTCTCCGTGACACATCAACCAAAGAAGATAATCAACACTCATGTTGTTGAAAAGTCGTCGATGCCTGTGTATGGTTTCATGGGGTGATGCGATACCTTAAACGAGCATAATGCGTTTTGAAAAACCAAGATCTGTAACTTGTTTTCTTTTTGTTTGGTCCAAAACTGGGCAATTATTTTGTATTAGAGATATCCAAACTCCACTGATATTGCACGTTGTTGCCTTTCGAAAACGGAAAGATTTTCATTTTACAACCTTATTATATCTTTCCTATACACTAAATATTCATAGAGTATATTGTGATTGACAGCATCAATGAATCCTGGTAGAAGTCAACAAAACAAACACCCCATTGCATGTGCAAAGTATGTACTGTATGTATGTGCGACGATATATCGCAAACGTGGGCACAACAAACTGTAGTTCGACAGTGCGACCCAAACCATTTGAGTATATGAATATGGAACCCCGGTAAGTCATTTAGTATGCAATATTTTAACAGTTTTAAGTTTCATAAGTTAAACCTATGATTCTTATGAAGTTCGTTAGCCTAGAAATGACATTTTACGTTATACATCTCCAAAAATGATGGTCCGTGCTAAGTATGATGATTCAGCACGCCGTTCGTTGTAACACTGAGTGATTTGAACAGTTCAATGCTTAGGCCAAGTAATGTCGAAATGTAGGGTCTCACATTTTCCCAACATATTCATTATTCTTGCCTGTTAAAACACATGAAAAGAAGGTAACATATACTAATTGCCTAGTTCTTTACCATACTATTTACCAATCTGAACAATGTAACATGCAATTTTCGAAATAAAGGTTTAACCGTGTTTTCTTGAGAAAAAAATGATTTCGGTTCGACGGTAAGAATCAATTAGCCATGTCTCTTAATTGGGTGAACCTGTACATATTGTTGATATGCTACGTGTGGTCGATAGGGTGACCATTTCTGTATAGGTCCATGTAGCTGCATTAATAGTTCTAGCATATTCGGCGCGTTCAACACGGACGGGAGTGGCTTAAACGGTTTATTTTTATTCCAAATTTCCGTTGCCCCAAATAAAGTATCAACAGAATAGTCAGACAGTTGAAAGATGACATTCTTACTGCTGAAAATTGCTAAAACATGTTGAGAGTAGCTGGTATTTGTAAATAAATCATGAACTGTTCCCGTATTTTTATATTCAGTAGACCGGCCAAACCTAGGTGGGGAAAAGATGTATCCCATTTCATAAATAGATACGAAGTCGTGACACAAATATACATTTTAAACCTTTAAAATAGTCAATGAAAATAACCTAAAAATGAGAATATAGATAATAGAGACTATAATAGATAATAGAGAGTAGGGTACTGCAACCGATTTTCATCTAAACTAATAGTTATAAAAGACATCAAATAAATATCTAAAACAAGTTTACCTTCTTCATCCCTCAATCACTTTCATATTGTTCACGAACTTGGCGACTTGCCACTATATTTGAAACGAAGGGAGAGCAATAACGTGCATACATGAATATTATCTTCAGGAAAATTCACACAAAAAAGATATTTCGACGAATTTGTCAAATTACTGTTCAAAATCTCATCACTGTTTTTTGTTGTAATTTAGACTGGGTGTGTGCGAATAGCTAGTTTCAGTAAAAAAATGCTGAATATCAAGTTACAATGTTTTGCTCAACCCCCGTAAGCTTCTTTAAATGAACTCAGGAAAATTAAATTCGAAAGCAAAGTTATCAATTTAAAACAATAAAAGAGTGTTGAGGTGCCATGTCTCACACCAAAATCTCGAGCGACCATTCTACCGTGTGTTTAACCAAAGTGTGGATGGGTAACACTCTCCTACCAGAATACTGCAAGTTTAATAGTGGATATTTGCTTCCCTTCACAGTGGATAATAACCGGTACCTGATGTTATATTGACAATAATACGGTGCAAATGAAAAGGCTATTTGTGACTACCTTCGCTGTTCTTGTAAGAAAAATGGACTACAATAACATACTTTTGTGCAGAATGCAAAGTCTTTGTGCTAATATTCTTCTAAATGTTTAGAACGAGGACGAAGTTGCTTGAACTGTATTGCGATATATTAACACGGAAGAACTCCATAAGTGAAAATATGGTAACTTGATATTGCTTTTCATTATGCTTAGCTTCCCATTTAATATTGGCACATGTTGATATTATGATTAATAAATGTTGTAAAATCCAAAATATAAATCAATACAAAATTGAATTAGTAGCTATAAACAAAATCTAATGAATTGAACTTTGCCGTATATGAGAATACGAATTTTGAATTTAGATGATATCTTGTTTCTTTATTTTATCCTATTGATTCCATAGTTCACACACACTATGCAAAATACATGTTTTCAAACTTTAAAGCACTTATCCAGGCCTTTAAATTGATAATTTAGCCAATATATCATCATTTCCCTTGGTTGACATTTAACCTAGAAGCCCACAGAGATCAGAGGTCACATCGAATATGTGTTTGTATTCACAAGGCACATGTTTCGATTCGACTACAATACATTTGAATACCACAAACATGGTAGTTTTGGAGATATTTCAGCTCAAAAATGTAAAAAGGGCGGCCATTTTGAATTATGGAAATTGGAAAACCATATTATATCCTATTTTGTCCTCTTTTGGATATGACGTTCCAGGAGACCTATATAACATGATAAATGAAGAAAATAGACTATAGAAATGTTGTTTCAATGATCAATTGTTATCCTGTTGTTTGTAATAATACCATCAATGATATATGTCTACCGGAGACGTGTGATTCTTTTCGCTTCATTGATGCTCCCAAATATGATATAAAGTCCAAAACTGATCACATATGCTAAGAATTTTGTACTTCATTTATTGGCATCTGGTCGTCGTTTTCTCTCAATTTAAGTATATAGAGTGCCAGAACATACATGAAAACACTTTGCAATAAATATACCAAAATCAGCTACTTTAGACCGCTAATCTCTGGGGACAATATCTTCATTACCATGCAAATTCGAATTGTAATCAAAATAGGCATAAATATACTGTTATATCGAAATAATGAAATGTGGCAAAATTATCGATTAAAAAATAAATTATTGATAACAAAATCTGTTATAGGAAATATTTTCAAAACAAGCTGGCTTTTAAATAGTGCTGTTAAGCAAACGTGGCACCGACTGGATTCGGTAGCGGCTGGTATGTTGGTTGTCTTGCTCTGCGTATGGCTATTGCCAGGGCCACGCCCATTATTACCAGACCAAGTAGCAAGATGAGAGAGACAACAGAAAGACCAGTAATAAATATATTAGACACACCGTTTCCTTCGATATTCTTTGAGTCCACTGTCACTGTAAAAAAGGTTAAATGAGAACTTAATGTATCAGTAGGTATACTTTCGTTGGTATAATGACACATTCAGACGGTATGGTTTATGGTTTTATTTCACTAACACGAATTTGCTGAAAATGTATGAATAGTTTAATTTTCAAATAGAATACTGTTTGTTATTTCCTTTTCAATGCAATAATTACAGCCACGAAATTACTGTACAAATTTAGGTTAATGAAATCAGGAATAACACACGAGCTTGCAGGAAGAGATGGCGAATGTTACAACTTACGTCTCGCAAAGTTGTTTTCGTGCTCTGTTGGCAGTATTAAAGGCCCTTGCACGATTCTTGCGACCTCCTGGTAAGAACCATGGACGGCTCGGCGAAGACGACTCACTTCACAACCTTGACGACATTCGGAGTTTGTATCGTGTACATCACAAACAACGACTTCACAATGGATCCATACCTGGCAGCCAGAAGGCCGGGAGAACACAGGTCGAAACGTGAATATTTGTCTCGCTCCCCTACTTCATATAGATATGGTGGATGGTAAAACTTAGGCAACATAAAATATGGCATAGCCAGCACCTCCCTCTCCGCGCACCCCTCCTAATTCCAAAGCCACATACCCAAATAAACCGTAACGGAGATAACGAGAGAGGCAAAATCGAGACTACAAATTATGTGACAAATATAGTAAGAATCAGTTAAAAACAATAGTGAAATGATAAGAACAGGAATGAGTGAATGAAACAAGGTCAAGTATCTAGTCTACAGAAGGGAGAACGCTGAATTGGATTGTACAGGCATTATCTGAAACAAAAGTTTCGAATCAGGACAGAAACGGTATTCTTCCCTCCGACCGACTAATACAGCTACGTCATCGATTGAATATGAGATATCATAATGGTGACGATATCGTATAGGTATGAAAACGTTGTGAGGATATGTTGATACTTATTCACGGTCTTACCTGGGAACTTCCATTTCCAAGATCCTGTCTGAAACGGAAACTGGCAATTTCAAAGTCAGCCTGTGTCATCTTCTCTGGAGTCAACACCCGAACGGAAGCATTATTAACACCACACCTGGGGAAATCAAATAAATGGAACATATTAAACACTTAGAAGTAATATAACAGTCGATCTGACCGCCTCCCGCTTGATACATGGATATCTTGATTTTAGAAAACTTAAATTCCCAAGACCATGTTATATTAGTCTATATAAAAAAAATGAACAGAACGGAAGAAAGGACTCAAGAACTTCCATATACCCTTCCTGCAACATATATTTGCAAACGCATGGAGAGAAAATCCCAGTATTCATTCTTCATGCCCATATTCTCAGTAAATACGCCTCTGCCTTTTTCACGTTGTACGCATGTAGGATGGCCGCACCACAACTGATCTCAAATACGGTGGCCTTTGAACTGGGAAAAGAATAACATGCCTCCCAAGCGGTGATAAATTTACGTCTGCAGATTTACGACACTATATAGACTATTAAACAGAACGGAAGAAAGGACGCAAGAGCTTCATCTACATTGCCTGCGACACATCTTTGCAAACTTACGGAGAGAGTCCAGATATCCATCTTCCATGCCCATATTCCCAGTAAATACGCACTGTCCAAGAAAACGCCGCCTCGGCTGGCTTGGTCACTTATTCACATATAAGATGATGGCCGCATCCCAAAGACATCCAATACGATGATTTATTAACTGGCAAAAGAACAATATGCCTCCACAAGGGGTGATAAATTTACGTCTGCAGATTCACAACACCACATGAGAATATTGACCAAAACGGAAGAAAAAGACTCAACAGCTTCCTGTGGCAAGTCTTTGTGAATTCATGGTGAGATAATCCTAGATATGCCTCCTTCATTCCCATATTCACAGTAAATACATCCAATACGGCGACATAGTAACTGGCAAATCAACATGCCGTGTCATGCTGTGATACAATGACGTCTACGAGCGAGACATGGACGTCGAGAACTGACAGAGACTGAAGATGATGACCGTGTCAGATGGAGAAGTATAAGCAAGGAAAAGGTTGAATCTTTATAAAGTAGCCGAATAGAGGTGACCGTGGAATAAACAAACAGAACATGGATATTCCTAAGTACAAAGCAGCCAGAGTAACATCAGTGATTGCTACTCCCGAATATGTCTTCACAACTAGAGTCGAAGTTTCAATTACGACTTTGCGAGCGCTGGTCGATAGCCGAACCCGAATGACGCAACCTACTGGTAATGCATGCATTCCCATTATCATGCCATTTATTGATATATAAAATTATGTGAAACGTAGATAAGTAAAGAGACTCTTGCACCAGAATGGTATTTAGCACGGAGAGGACATCCGCATGGTAGCATCCAAATGTTAAACTCTGCCAGTTAGCATACGTATCCAAATGCCATACTGTGCCATACTTGGTTTCGTATTATATCACATACACTTGTTACTAACACGCCATTCCACCAGACACTCTCGAGAATAATAGAATGAAAATTATTTCTACTATCTTGGATTTTTTAGCAAGTGACACGTTTTGTAAGTATTGCAATGACACATATGATATATTATATACGTCCTCCGATAGGATAGCTGTATGAGAGTAATGTAACGTGTAACAAACCGGTGTGTTGACTCAAATCATACCAGCCTCCAATGAATCACTTGCTATTTTCGATTCATAACTATTTTCGAGGCTTACGAGACATGTTGTGTTGTCTGTATCTGTTAACCGTTGCCGTATGGAAACCATTGGCCACTTCAAGCAGCAAGTAAGTACTTTTTATTCGGGTCCATGGGTGTGGAGTCTGAAACTGGTGGAAATATTTATTAAGGATTGATAGTGAAACTTTCTTAATTAACTCCAAATGTTTAGTATTCCCGCCACTCGTAGTTATTTTTTTGATACTGGCACTATTGCATATTACGCCCCATGGGAACTCAAGTAACACTGGACACTTCAGCACACCATATTCCGATGCTTTAACACTCGTAGTTGTTGGTTGCGGGTGCCACAAATACTTCACATGTAAAAGCGGGTGGAATATTATGTGTGTTCCTTTAGTAGTTATTGTGAAAAATATAATTAATTTAACATAATGTTATCCTCTCGTGTCACGTTGGGAAATATCTTTAATTAATTGCAGTACGAATATATAATCGAAATTACACTCTCAATTCAATGTACTGTACAACGATAAGTATACGATACGTTCGATGTCATCAATGATGCTTATATACATTTACCGACGTACGCATGTGCGATAACTACGTTTGATTGTACAACAATAACGTCAATAACGTGAACGACATTTGGCTTGATGTGCGTTCCATGCACGTTTCACATATTACTCATACAAACAGTATGTATAGTCATGAATGAACCTGGACGAACATGAAAAGCATAATACATAATAAACCAAATAAGTTTCGACTTAGGGAGTTGATTATCATATATATCCCTATTATATATTAGTTCGTAATAATTAAGCCTACATGACGTGGTTGTAGTTCTGTGATAAATTCAGAACACTACAAAAATTGTAATTAAATAATAATGACACACAACATGCGATTCGTTTAAAATTCAAACAGTTGCACTATTTTTGATAATATTCATGGCACCATCTAGTTGCAACTTTTGATTGTATACCGATGTTATTAATAAGATGTTGATTAAGTTTATTATAATAAGGAAGGATAATTTTGTCCAATATTACTGTCGAGCACTCGTAACAAAAAGAGGAGAAAGACAAACGTACGGAACGAATGTGACCTAAAAAGTTTATGAATGTTGCGGTATCTTCGGAAGAAAGGGTTTATAAGAAAACCATGTTCGTCGTAACGTAATTACATACTTGCTTTCATATAACTATACGGTGCAGTCATTAATTACCGCGTATACAAGGCTGCAGTATGATACGACAGTAAGGAATCATACAGGGTAAATACGATCGATTATAGACGTTATAGCTGAGTTTAATATGCGTTACTGCATAGTTATATCACTTGCTTTTGCAGTTATGAAAATGTGTTAATATATTCATTGTTAAGAGTTAATTGACCGATATTAATTTAAACCACGGGCCCGAAGATATTACAGTGACTCAAGTAAACGACTCTTGACTCGAGTCACGAAAATCGTGGCAATGACTCGACCCGACAATGAAATGGACTGACTCGTTACAACTCTAGAGTATACATATATTTGCAAGAATGATTAACTTCATATAGAAATGGTCAATTCAATATTTGTACGAACATATTTAATTAAGATGAAACTTAATATATAGCCTAAGTTTTGTTGACATCTATTCAAGAATATTTAAACTTTCCGCCAACCCTTTATATGCACGGAAACCAGGGGCGGGAATTGAAAGTTGGAGAAAAATTAGAACTGTTTTCTTACCCCGCCCCATAAAAAAAAATCGCCCTTAAAGTACACGAAACTATGGCTCAAATGCCGAGGCATGCTGTTACATCGCGATCGTGACTGTCATATTTCTGAG
>WXZC020000300.1:0-11722 GCA_011317855.2 Paelopatides confundens
GGGTGTAAACTGAGAGGTAATATTTTGTTTACACAACTGATTAAGGAAATATCATAGCTAGCAATATGTTTAAAGCAGGGCGGTTGCCTCATGAATTATATCGAAGGACATTTCAGTTCGAGGCCGGGGGGACAAAAAGTATATTTCGAAATTCGACTCGTAGACTAAAGCTATTATCATAATGGTTCCTTTTATTTCTTGAATCAATAAAGAAAATTAACACAAATGGAAATAACGAGCAAAATGAAATGATGACGTCTTCGAGAACTGATAAAGATGTATACAGTACTTGCACTTCATGTCGATGAGAACAGTCTCTTTATGATATCGACTTTTTCCTGAGATATTCGCTGTTATTGATATTGATTTGCGCGGAACATAATATTATTTTGGCTGTACTTTTCTGATGAGAGGATCTAAGTAACAGCTTTTTAAACAATGTTCATGTTTCAAATTTAACAAGACAAATTCGAATATCAGTGTCTAGTTTACCGATAGCTAAGATGTGTGTATGTGTGTATGTATGTATGTAGTACCTGAACTGCATAATGTTTTCATGAGAATTTTCCTAAAAATAATGTTTTAATTTAAATGACCATGCAGTTACACCAATAGCCAATAACCTATGTAGTAGTAGGGTATGTGTGTGCACCAAACCCGGCAATTTTGGGGATTAGCTTTCAGTACGGTTTACCATGCTGTGTTTTTGTTTATGTTTAAAAGTAATAGAAAAGCTACGAAACTGTTTCTGCTAATATCGTTAGCCAGAATATTATTTCGTCACTCTATAGGGGAAGATGAGATATTACAGACAGTTCATGGTTAAATGACACTATGGTTTTCTCAGTTATATTGACAAGGGTTGCCTGAATAGCAATATATTCGTTGGTGAATGTGTGTGTATGTGTGTGTGTGTGTGTCTGTGTACCAAATAGTATGTCAAAAGTCACACTCCTTAAACGCTTGGTAGATTAAATCCAGGTAATGCGGTATGTTCCTGACTATATGTACATGTGTCCCGCAGATATTCATGGTCATAGTTAAAATAGTTCATGGTCAAATTAAAGCAAACTCTACTGGTGGCTGGATCCTAGTGTATTTGTATTTACATGAAACTTTCAACGACATATTAGATATATTTGAAAGGTCAAGGGTTACAATGTCTAAGATCAAATTAACTATGTGAATGATTTGGCGAGGAAATATACACGTCTGATATATATTACCATATTGGTATGTAATTGACCATGTTGTAAAAGTAAAATTTACTCACGAAGTATATCGAAGGGTATTTCAGTTCAATAGGGGACAAAAAGTATATACAGATATTGTCACAATGGTTCATTTTATTTCTTGAATTCATCAAAACAATGCACACAGAGGGAATGATGATGTCTTCGTAAACCGATAATGATTTATAAAGTACTTATTCTTCACGGCGATGGGAACAGTCCCTTTATGATATCGCTTTCTTCTTGAGATATTCATTGTTATTGACATTGATTTTATGAATTGCGCTCAACATAATATATAGGTTATTGGTGCCGCAATTGCATACGACATTGTGTGTTGTATGTACTAGCCATGATGCAAGGACAAGTAGCGAACATGGCTTTTGAAGACATATGTGATTAATTACTGACGGATGGAGGATGGACAGACTTTGGACTAAGATGTACATGTTCACTTGGTTAGTAATAATTGGACACACGTGTTTTTGACACGGTCAAACTTTAAGTTTGTGGATTGCCATATTGGTATGTTATTGGTCATGTTGTTAAACATGTTAAGTATAATTCACTCTCAGTTTTAAATAAGATGGTTATTCAAATGCATTTCATATATTAATATTTCAAAATGCTACTACTCGTAGTCCAAAGCTATTGTCATAATTCACAAGAATAAAAATAACGAGCACAAGGAAATGATAACGTCTTCGAGAAATGATAACGATTGATACAGTACTTATTCGCCATGTGGATGGGAAGAGAGTTTCTTATGATATCTCCTTCTAGTTCTAGTTTTCTTGAGATATTCACTGTTATAGGAAGGCATTGATTAAAATTGATTATAATTTTAAAATAATAATTAATATGGTCCCATCATGGACTCGGTCTCAAATCCGATTCCACGGACTGCGAGACAAGTCTAATTCAAAAGCACCTTGACTCCGAAACAAGTCCGATTCCTCAGAAAAGTGGAGTTATGTCTTCCAACCCTGTTTTCTACCACTGTTGTTAGAATATATACACCGTATAGAGGTCTGATGTCATACAATGATACAACCTATAAGCTTTAAATATGTTCTATTTTACATTTGGATCATGTAGGAACGAGCCTAGCTTGATGGAGATTGTGGTAGAATTTACTGAACATTATCAATAACATGTGCTTTTATTATGTGGTCGAACATTTTACTTTCTCTCACAGCCCTGGGTGACCATGGTGTGGTATCATTAGAGATAAAGGGTACCTTTAGGTGTATTCCACCGCGGACGCCACCACAATCTGTCACATTACCCCCGGTTAATATCGGTAGGTAAAACAATAATTGGTTACATAAAGCATTAATGCACTCCAACGCCAATCCACTATCTTATTCACTCAAGTAAAGGGCCGTTCACACTACATGCGATACGATACGATGCGACACGATACGATAATTAAAATGTGTTCACATTACATGCGAGATATGTATGGCTGTAGTTATATGATGTTGCTGTCTTGTATGCGATCATTTTCGGAAACCATTGTTACGTGTACAATACATGATATAGATTGGATAATCAGGTCCGATAGATGTATCGTACGTATTTATCGTATCGTATCGTATCGCATCGCATCGTATCGCATGTAGTGTGAATGGACTCATACATATACCACTATTTCAACTTATCGTATCGTATCGTATCGCACATAGTGTGAACGTCCCTTAACTATATTACGTTGTTCTATATCGTGATGTAATTGCATAATTTTGTATATCCATTCATTTCACCGTTATTCCTTTGTCGGTAAGATTTATAATTACTTTCTGATTCCAAATTTTATTCACCTCTCACCCATGTCAGAGTCCCAGTTGGTCCCTTTATTATACATTACCACACAAAATATCATGTTTTATCTCGTATATATTATTTGTCCAGAAATTATTCATTGAGACAATGAATACATATTCCATGTACCCTTTGTCCTCCAAACGTCACCTGTTCATTAGCCATTTCAGTAAATTAAGTGGTTAAGTATTCTACTGTGTTTTCAGTAATTGAAATTGAAATTTTACCATGTTCAGATGATATTCTGGATTGGCCTTCTGATAAACTGAATGCAGTAGAAATACGATTGACACTCTGCCATATTTTTCATGAATGAAGTTTATTTTTCTCTACTTTTGCGTCAAAATAAAACAAGTTATATATAACATGCAATATCTTGAATTCTTTCTTTTTCACTCGTTATTTTGGATAATGACTCAGTGTAAAGTCATAGTGTAGTGGCTGTGGTATAATAGTCGTATATAATTATAATAAATTGATACTCGATCAGCTTTTCAAATATACTTACAGAGTGTCCGCCGCGATTCGATAAGTTCTACAATGGATCATGTTACATGGTAGTAGACGGGAGCACACCAGCCAATCGCGGAGATGCTCGGAAAACATGCGAAGGAAACTCTTCTCATCTTGTCATCATTGAAAACGAACATGAGAGTATATTTCTTCAAGAAGTAATACAGTCCAGCAGCTCCCGCATTTATTGGATTGGTGCCAATGGGTTTCCACCTTCAGCCACAGGGGAAGATGGTACTTACGAAGAAGAAGACTTTAACCAATCATTTTATTGGGAAGATGGTACTCTCATAGGATATCATGCATTTCGATTGTCTGAGAAGGACACATTTGACTCAAAAAGTGGGTGTTATATCATGGAAAAGAAAAATGTTAGTCAATGGGTAGACCGGCCGTGTTTCAGATCTACTGGATATATTTGTGAATATGAAGGTTTGAATGAAACATTCTTTTTATACAGTGTATTAAAAGAAACCACTCACTTGACTATTTCGTAAAAAATAATATCAGAATGTCTAACCTAACTATGTGTCATATATATATATATATACCACAATATAGAATTTCACAACTTATTTGGGAAAACATTTTAGTTAAGAATTTATTGTCCTCTCAGAATATACATAACATTCTTGCATACTAAACCTCCTCCATCCAAATTATTCTTTCCCTTCCTCAATTATTATTATCCAAGAAACATACTTTAAGAACAATAAAATATATGTTTTATTTGAGAGAATTATAATAAATATAATTAGTAATGGAAATGTAACATGTAAAACTGTAAACTGCTTTAACTTTTGGTTTATCTTTATATTTCTCTCGCAGTTCAGAGCAAGATCATTTCTTGCCCTATCGACGTGCATTTGGTGTTTGAAAATGCGGCCTTCAAACCTCCTATAGTGACCTTGGAAAATTTGGTAATTATACTGTATGAATTGATTTAAACTAAACGAGCGTTCTCGGAATTATTCATTTTTCTTAAATGTTATTTCTTTTCAACTTCCATCTCTTTCGTGTCTTCGGGTTCGTCATAGTTCTATTCTTCGTACTTCCTCTTGTCATCGTTCTTGTCTTCACCCTATTAGTGTTCGTCTTCATCTCAATCGTCTTTGTACTTGCGCTGATGATGGTGCTGTTGCTCATCCTCCTCCTCATACTATATAGTCTTCGTGCTCGTCCTCGTTCTCGTCATCGTCATTGTCATTGTCATCATCATCACTATCGTCATTATAATCGTCGTGGTTTTCGTCCTCGTCCACGTTTTAGTACACGCCCTTGCCATCGCCATCCTCCTCGTATCATTAATTTCTCCTATTCGTATACTATACCTCCACCGCGCCCTTGTCACTCCTTTCCGATTCCTACATCTTACATTGTATACGATTGCAAGATGAGGATGAACTGGTGTTTAGATTGGAATGCAACCGAACCGAAGTATAATTTATAAGTCATCGTAACCAAATGTGGTCTGATAAAAACTCACATAAAACTTTCAATACATTATATACTAAATTTGGGGGGGGGGGTAATAATGAAACAGGAATTCAACATGCAATTAAAATCAAAGATTATAAAACAATTATCATGTCTCAAAGACTAGTACCTTTATCTTGAGTAAATGACAAAATTAACCTGTCACCGCGAAATATGTGTGTTAAAGTAATACTAAATGAGTATCGGAAATGTTGGACATGCATCCATCACGGTAACCGATACTTTCAAAAAAAAATGAGTGACCCGATGTGTAGAAAATTAAATCATATAGCCTGATTATGTTTTAAATAAAATGGTATTCAAGGTAATTACAAATTACAGTACAACTTTAAAAATCCCATCAGCGAAAAACAAGAAATCCATAATACGAAAAAGAGTAAAGCTGCTCAGGCCTGTTCGTATGTTCTATTTTTCTCAATTTTGAAAATTGTTCTCGCTTTGATAAGAACCTAATTTGTGTTTGTTCTTTCCATATCCCAGCAAGTAAGCCCATGTGGAGCCCAATTGTGTAGTTACCTGGTTGACTTGGGAATAAGTGGGCACGGGCTATCGGTGGGCTAATTAGTTGGTTCCATGTGGGGCCTAAGTGGGCAAACCATGAAAATAACGTAAGTTGATTATTGAATACATTCTTTGATCAGTTTCATTCTGTTTGTTGATAAAAGTTGAGTTTTCTGTTGGAGTGTTTACTGTGGCTTAATGCCGGGCTACGTGCATGTATGGGCCCCAATTATTCTCAAATGATCTTGTGGAATACACTTGCATTGTATTCGCAAAATGATGGTTTACTAATGACGAAGTTAACAAAATACATTTGTTCATTGTATACTTTACTTGGTAGTAATGGTTCAGGTATGTGTGTCAATTTCATGCACATCCTTCTTACATTGAGACTGATGTGTTTTCCACATTTATAGTCCAATTCCGTCAACTATAGCTCACATGTCATCAATCAAATATACTCATTTTGGGATATTTAAACCAATATGTAAGCCAAATAATAACCCACATAAGACCCAAAATTAGCTCACTTGTAGCCCAAAACGTCGTGGGCCCCAATTGAGCAGCCCAGTTGTGGCCCACGGAAAAGCCCAGTTGGGCCCAATTCGGACCCACCCATGTATGATGGCTGAGGCATAATCTTATATTGTAATACTCACTGTTCAAAGACTTTCCTGAATAGCTGATGAAGTCCCTCATAAATACCAAAATAGTATACTATGATAACTGTAAGGTTTGTATTTCTTGTTTAAATATATAAATATTTTACATTATTGTATATTGACCATAATTTATATCTGATCCATTTTGAAAATGTCCATTTGAGTGAGTAATTCACATCTTATGTATAATTTTCGTTTGTTAATACGTACGGATCTCCCGATGATTCATCAATAATAATTCATAACAAGTTTAAATGGTGACCTATTCCTAATAGTTATCATGGTTAAAAGATGTCTTAGATACAATTTCCGAGTATATTTTAATGTTATTGTTCTTGTTTCTTTAAAATTTCTTCTGACATTATAATTATCGACTGTTCGAAGACCGTCTTGATCAATGGTACACTATCTCATGTGAACGGGAAACCCTTCAAAGACGACCCCCAGGGCGATTACACGTGGAATTATGACTCGTGGAATTATATTGTATACCAATGGGCAAATGGGAGTTGGTGTTCTCTCAGAACTCTGCAA
Source organism: Paelopatides confundens (assembly GCA_011317855.2). Lineage (NCBI taxonomy): Eukaryota > Metazoa > Echinodermata > Holothuroidea > Aspidochirotida > Synallactidae > Paelopatides > Paelopatides confundens. The sequence goes on from WXZC020000300.1 coordinate 6,764, forward strand.
GGTATGTAGAATGGCATGAACATGTTGTTAATATATTGACATGTATGTAAGGGAATATCAACAGGTACCCGTATATGAAAGTATATCGAGGGGTGTTTGAAAGGATATAAGAAAATATGTCAAATAATATCTCAACGATACCGAGAGTAGGATATATGGCACCTATTATATAAAGGGTATGCAAAATTACATAGAGAGTTATTTCAATGGATGTTGATAGCTACTTGAGAGGATATCAAGAGAAATGGTATGTAAGGTATCGAGCAGTGTGGAAAGTAAAATGCTATTAAGAGGTATGTATAATTATGTATAAGTATGTACACATATATCGAGAAGTAGCATATGTAAATGATTTCGAGAGGTATGTAATACAATGTCGAAATGTATCGAGAGTTATTTCAATTACTATCGAGAGGTGTGTGAAAGGATGATACGAGGTAAATGAGTCGAAAAGCATTTGAGAAATATGTAGAGTTATGAAAATATACAACAAATGGTACGGAATATGACATCGATAGGAATTCAAAAGGGATACCATGGTGTATGTAACAAATATCGACACATACTGTACAATTATATTAAGAGGCATTTAAAAAAATTCCGAAGAGTATCTACAAAGATATGAGGATGTATGTTTAAAATATATCCAGTGACAATAGGTCACTAAAAGGAAATCAAGATATATTTGAAAGGATATCAAAAGATATGGAAAAATACATATTGATGTAAAAAGACATCGAGAGCTGTGTACAAAGTGTCAAAAGGTACGTACAATTATATCGAGATATATAGGTTAAAGGATATCAATATATACTGTATGGAAACATATCGAGAAGTATGTAACATTATATAGAGTGGTAATTCCCATACTATTGAGAGTTATGTAAAAGGATATTAGGTATGTAAACATATCAATATATATGTAAAATTATATCGGAATGCGTTTGAAAGGTTATTCAGAGTTATTCGAGAGGATATCAAGAGATATATAAGATTTCGACCAGTATTCACAAATAATTAGTTAAGTATGTACAATTATATCGCGAGGTATTTGAAAGGATATATAGATATATTTAAAAGGTACATCTAGAAGTATGTCATGTATGTATGTGAACAGCGACTTTTATTTGAAAGGATAACAAAATATATGTAAAATATGAGACATATGTAAGTATATATTGCGAGATATGTAACAGGGTATTACAAAGCATGATAAATGTCAATATTTGTGCATATACCGAAAGGTATTTTAAATGTTATAGGGGTGTGTGTAACAGTTTCATAAAGAGGTAAGCTAGGTCACATAAAATATCGATGCGTAATATAAAGGAACATCAAGAGGTAGTTGAAATAATATCAAACGAGAATCGAATGCTATGTAAAAATATATCACGAGTTATGATAATGTACGGCATCCATGCAGGGCATATAGTGTATCGAGGAGTATAAAAACAGATATCGAGTAAACAGATCATGAGAGGTATGTAAATCAGTATCGATAAATATATGAAATTATTTATTTATTTATTTGAACGGATATCGAGAGATAAGTGAACATATATCAAAAGATATGTACAAATATATAGATATATATGAACAGATATGTTAGGTTTGTAAAAGTATATCGATATCTGAAGAATATTAATATGTATATAAAACGTCTTACGAAAGGCACATCAAAAGGTACAACACATATTATCGAAAGGTAATGATATGATGTGGTATGCAAACATATCGATTGTAAAAGTATATCGAGAAGTATTTGCAAGGATATTGAGAGTTATTTATAAATAATTCGAGAGGTATATGAGAGTATATGATTATATACTTAAATCGACATCGAGAGGTACACTCTGGAAAATGGAGAACACTTGGTACAAATGCATACAAAGAAATCATAATGACTAAAATATTTTCTAAAACATGGTGAAATAAAATCGTTTAATTGGATCAATTTTGAGCCAAGATTGGTTTTAAAATGTCTTAATTTTCTTAGAGAGAATTGTAAACGATATGAAGATGTGTGTAACATAATAACAATACGTACGATACGATACCAGGGGTGTGTGAAAGGATATCAAGAGATGTGCGAGATGACAATAAGAAGTGTTTGAGAGGATATCAAGAGGTGTGTGAGAAGACACCAAATGGTGTGTTAGAGGATATCAAGAGGTATGTGTGAGTATATCAAAAAGTGTGTGGTATTATATCAAGAGGTATATGGGAGGATATCCAGTGTTTTTAGATGAAATCAGGACGGTGTCAAGAGGTGTGATATTATATCAAGATGTTTGTGACATGATACCAATAGGTGTGCGAGAATATATCAAAAGATCCGTGACATGATATCAAGAGGTGTGTGAGAGGATATCAAGATATGTGTGAGAGGATATCAAGAGGGTATTAAGAGGTATGTGAAAGGAAATCAAGAGGTGTGTGAGATGATATCAAGAGGTGTGTTAGAAGATATCAAGAGGTGTGTGAGATGATATCAAAAGGTGTGTTAGAAGATATCAAGAGGTGTGTGAGATGATATCAAAAGGTGTGCGAGAGGGAATCAAGAGAGATGTGGTATTAGAGGATATCAAGAGGTGTGCGATATTATAGCAAGATGTGTGTGGCGTGATACCAACTATGTGGGGAAGGTTACCGAGAATATATATAAGAGGATTTTAAGACGTATGTGAGAGGATATGAAGAGATGTGTGACATGGCATCAAGAGGTGTGCGAGATGAAATCAAGGTGTGTTATATTATACCAAAATGTGTGTGAGAGCATATGAAGAGGTGGGGTCAGTAGGTGTCTGGATGTAAAAATACCCCCATAACGGTTTGAGTTATTGATGGGATATCTGTATATGAGGTGCGCGCCTAGCAGGGGACTCTCATAGAACGCAAATTTACTACCTTCTGTAAGCGCTGTGATACTAATTGTGAATAGCGTATCTTAAATGTCCATTATTACGATTATTTTAAAAGAATATTAAGAGGTGTGTGATATTATAACAATATGTGTGTGGCGTGATATCAAAGGTGCGAGTAAATTTACCAAAAAGTATGTAAGAGGCTATTAAGACGTATGTGATATGATATTTAGAGATGTGTGACATGATATCAAGAGGTGTGCGATATGAAATCAATGTGTGTGATATTATATCAAGATGTGTGTGAAATGATATTAAGAGGATTGCGAGATGACACCAAGAAATGCATGAGAGAATATCAACATTTGTGTGAGATGATATCAAAAGGTATGTGACATGATATCATAATACGTGCGAGAGGAAACCGAGACGCGTGTTAGAGGATATTAAGAGATGCGTGAGAGGATATGAAGAGATGTGTGTCATGATATCAAGAGGTGTGTGAGAGAAAATCAAATGGTATGTGATATTATATCAAGATGCGTGTGATATGATACCAATATGTGTGCGAGATTATATGAAGATATCCCTGACATTATATCAAAAGGTGTCGGAGAGGATACCAAGAAGCATGTGAGAGGCTATTAAGAGGTGCGTGAGAGGATACCAAGAGGTATGCGAGAGCATACAAGAAGTGTGTGGTATTATATCAAAAGGTGTGTGAGAGGATATCAAGAGGGTATCAATAGGTATGTTAGAGGATATCAAGAGGTGTGTGAAAAGATATCAAGATGTGTGTGAGAAGAAATCAATATGTATGTGACATGATATCACAAGCTGTGTGAGAGAAAATAATGAGGTATGTGGTATCATATCAATATGTGTGTTATATTTTATCAAGAGATGTGAAAAGGTATTAAGAGGTATGTTAGAAGATATCAAATGGTGTGTGATATTATAGCAAAATTTGCGTACATGATATCGAGAGGTGTGTGACAGGATACCAAGAGGTATGTGAGATGATGTTAAGACGTGTGTGAGAGGATATGAAGAGATGTGTGACATGATATGAAGAGGTGTGCGAGAGGATATCAAGAGTTCCTTATTAAGCATTCCTTAATCTTTTTGTGAGAGGATATCAAGAGTTCCTTATTAAGCATTCCTTAATCTTTTTGTGAGAGGATATCAACAGGTGTGTTAGATGAATTCAAGAGGTGTGTAAGTGGATATCAAGAGGTGTGTGGTATTGTATCATAAAGTGTGTAAAAGGATATCAAGAAGTGTGTGAGAGAGATCAAGAGAGGTGTGGTATGATATTAAGAAGTGCGTGATATAATATCAAGTGGTGTCAAAAGGTGTGTGAATGGATATCAAGAGGTGTGTCAGAGGAAATCAAACCATGTGGAAATGTATGTGAAATTATATTAAGAGGTATGTAAAATAAATATCCTCTGGCATAGGATAATTTCTATAATTATTCCAAATATTTTTATACGAGTATAACTATGTCATTTGTTAATTTTTTTTTTAGTGACTTGGAAAAGTTTCGATACAATGTCTGGAGCACCATCCTCAATGAGATATACCCATCGAAGACAAAATCTGAGACACGATGAAGCCATTGAAGCATGTCGGTTTCTTGGAGGCAAGCTTGTTTCTAGGGAATTCATTGGAAGTGGCTTTCTGGAGAACATACCAAAGAAAAAACCTGTGTGGGTAGGAAGTCTGCAGGTAGATGAAACTATTACCGGTGAGGACAATGTCATTCCTTATTCTTGTTGTGGATAGTTGTGTTCTTCCATTATTGATGAAAATAGAGTCGACAATATGGTCATTGTTATGGTACTAGGTTGAAATAACTTAACACACGTTAACATAAAGGTAAAAACATGTTGACAAAGAAAGATAATAGCAAAATGTTCCACCATTCAGGGTTGGTGCATCCCATTTTCATTTTTGGGAATGAACTATGTGGGAAAGTTCGTGTGAGTGGAACGCGCGTCCATAAGATGGGATGACGGGACGTTCATGGTCTCTTTTGGAATTCATTTGGGAAAGAGGGTGTCAGATGGGATTTCAGAAGATTAGTTATCCT
>WXZC020000301.1:0-13074 GCA_011317855.2 Paelopatides confundens
AATTATGAAATATGTTAACCTTGGATGAATTATTTTTTGTGGGGGAGGGGTGGGGTGAGACATTTTCAATGCTGACCCCACCACTCTTTGTGACAATAAGTGAAGAACACTAGATATTACAGGCATGATGGTTGACACCATCACACTGATGACAGATTTTAAGTAATGTCTAGGTTTGTATGCATTAGTTACAAGATATATTGCAATTTAGTAAACACAAAACAATGTTTCACTCCTAAGCATTATGTAAAGAATACAATAAAAGTTACTGTTTACAAATGATTGCTTTGCAAACAGAGAGTTGTTTTCATAGAGCACAACATTTCCCCACAGTGAAATCCTGTGTGTGGTTACCAATATTTGTAAATTTTGAAATGGTGTGCTGAAATAGTTTTATAATGATGGGTAAAGAAGCATGATATATGTCAAACTTCATCATACTAAAAGTATGTGAAGCTTCATATGTAAGAAACATACATGGCAAACCAACAGGTTTAGTGATTCCTTGCCACCAACTGTGAAATAAGTTAACCTTGGATACATTATTTCAGACTTTCATTCTTATTACTTCAATTTATCTTAAATTGTACAGACTGTAGGCAAACATACAGTAACCAAGCTATACTTTTTTAGTTATATCATTTACAATGTATTAAGACTTCATGATCTCTACCAAAAGCAGTAGGCTTCTTCTGCTGTTGATGTTTATAGCAAGTATAGTTGTTCTACTCATTAAGTAGACCTACAAGTATGAACAAGGTGAACCTGTGAAGTTACCATGTATACTAGGTTTTCAGTCTTTGACCTCTGTTGACCTCAAATCAACCTCCATGAAGAACAATATGTGGGTTTTATTGACTTAGGGGACCTACATACCAAATACAAAGTTTGAACAAGCTGTACTTATCCTGTTTAAACTAGGTTTTCAGACTTGACTTCCGATGATCTCAAATGACCTTTGACATCCACCACACAGAAAAGGGTTATTGTACTCACTAAAGGTGAACCTACATTCCAAGAATGAATTTTGACCAAGCTGTACCTTTTAGTTTTCCTGCTTACAAGGTGTCCAGACTTTGACCTCTGTTGACCTTTTACCTCAACCAAGAACAATAATGCTCTCTAATCACTATAAAGTGGGGACCTGCACAATGGATGAAGTTTGACCAAGCTGTACTTCAGTTAAGTTTTAATACAAGTTTTCAGACTTTGACATCAGTTGACTTCAAATGGCATTAGACCTTCACAGAACAGAAAATAATTTGTATCACAAAGGTGGACCAGTATACCAAACATCAAATTTGCCTAAGGTGTGCTTTTTGGTTGATAATATGTACAAAGTGTTCAGCTTTTATCTTCTGTTGACCTTTGACTTTCACAAGAGACAATATGGTTCCTGTACCCAACAAGATGAACCTACATACCACCTGCGAAGAAGTTTTGACTCAGTTGAGCTTTTTGGGTTATGGTGTTTACAATCCATGGCATCCTTGAGCCTTCAGCAATGAATACAATATGTGATAATTATCTCTTTCAACAACAACTTGTTATGTAAATAAATAAAAGCTTGAATATTTCAAATATGGGGAGAGTGAAAGAGCTGAAAAAGCAGGAATCATGTCAATTAAGATGAAATATGAAAATGACAAGAAAATATGATAACGTGCACCGGTTGTTGTTGATACTTCTGTAGTTTGTGTTGTTGTGATCTCTGAAAATTGTCCATAATTACATGGAATAAGGACCTTGATTAAAATATTTTATAGCACATCCTTGTGAAAAGCAGACAAGATAATTTGCTATCAATGTATAAAAACTACTACAACCTCAGTGATGTAGTTCAATTTTGTACTGAGATCTGCAAATTTCACATGAAGAAAGTCAGTGGATTATACAACTGTGACCAACATATGGCACTGTGACTAGCATGAAAGTGCTTCACAAACTTACTTAGAAATAATCTTTAACCAATATCATCACAACTTGTGTCCCTTGACTAACGAATTATTAAATACATAGGGGACATATTTTAAATGATTTCATGATTGACTGCAAATGAACTTTGAACTCATTTCTGTGTTAATTTTATTCAAGCTCATAATATGGGCAACAGCCTGTACAACTTTGATCATTATCAATCAAACATACAGTTTACAATAGCCATTCAACATAGTTTGAGAGACAGACACATTGCTATGGAATAAGCTCCATTGACCAGCCAACTGAGCTAATAATCACATAAAATGTTCCACATAGAACTAACAAGGTTCCAAGATATTAGATACTGTGATTAAAGCTAAGCTGATCAGGTCAATGTTACACCTGATATATTACAATCAATTTTACACCTGATATATTACAAGTGTATACATTAATTGTAATATTTATTTTGTACTTTACAGTATTCTTAGATTAGACACTGGTGTATTTAACTGTTAAAACTGCACAGGGAGCTGAAGAAACATTTATACCAATACTTGAGGAAAACTGATGCCTCAAAGTGGTCAGTAAAAGGAGTTTAAAAGTTAAAGTGAAAAATAACCACTTGAAACTTCTAAATTTTACAGAAAGATGTTAAGATAATAACTCATCAATGCCCACTTTTTATGAAGTGCATGGACAATTTAAAAAAAATATGTTTTTTTATGACTCAACCAAAACAAAACAGGTTGATTTGTCCACTTCATCAAAAGTGTGCATTAATTTTATGATATTTTCCAGAAAAATGTTGAATTGTTAAGATAATAACTCATCAATGCACACTTTTTATGAAGTGCATGGACAATTTAAAAAAATTCTGTTTTTTATGAGTTATTATCTGAACAATTCAACATTTTTCTGCAAAATGTCATAATACACATTTATTATGAAATGGACAATTTAACATTTTTCTGTGTTTTGATGAGTTATTATCTTATCAATTTAACATTTCTGCAAAATGTTAACTTATACAAAATGATATTGTGATTACGATGGCACATTTAGGTTGCTGTAAAACAACTTACAAGTAGTTATAGCCTGCCTGGGGGATTATAAGGCTAACTGGTGGACTTTGGCAATTAAGTTAAGGCCACTCTGTTTGTGAAAGGGACAAATTGTGGATTGCAGTAGGGATTATATGGAGATAATGAACTTGTCTCTTGGTGAGCTAAAAAATGCAGCATTAGGCTAATGTAAGACCTATAAAATGTCTGCAAAGATGTTAAAATAATAATAATCATGAAAATATTATGCTGTACCAAATATCATTGACTCATGTATTTGGGATTCCTAATGACTGAAGCATATGAAAGAACACTTGAGAAAAGGAAATGGAACCTTTGATTGATGCAACAAAAAGGAAGCAAGAAAATGAGTCTGATATGCAGCTGATGTTATATAATATACAGAGCTCTTTTCCTGCTCATACATTTGACGAGGAGAATAATATTCCTGCATGAATTGTTTTTGTCTGAAATAAAATTGTATGAATAATAACAAATTTAAAGACCTGAAGCAATGACAATGGCTGCAAAAGATTGATTTTTTAAATTCAAATGAAGCACTAAAATCATTTACTTCATAACTTAGCCAATTGGAAAAAAACAAAATGGATGAAAATATAAAAGAAAAATCTAAGAGTTGAGAAGGTTGATCTCTGAGAATTCCACATACATTTGAACATCAATTGTAAATTGGCAATGCTGTATTAAAAGGATCCACTGAGACTCACCATTTGCTCACAATAATCACACATTTTTGAATTTTGATACTTCTGTTTTCAGTAGCTGTCAAGTGAGATTCACACTGTTGTGAAATATGTATTGTACACTTCAATTAGTAAGCATGACTCAATGATGTTATACTGTATACTATACCAATTGTAAATATATAGTGTAGCACAGCTGGATGTCAGCATATGTAGTAGGCTTCAACCAAAATTTCAAGCTACCAGGCAATAGAGACATTCCTTTTTAGGAGAGTCTTGGAACCTTTTATTGCATATGCAGTTGTCTCACAATTGGATAAAGGATAATTGTTGTCGATAAGATAATTATATTTTTTATACTTCATATTTTATGTTAGTTATTTATTTTGATTGAATTATACATCTTCTGTTTGACAAAAGAGAAATAATTAAAAAAAAAGATTTAATCTCATGCATTTAGCAAATCTCTTACTTAGTCGCCATTGTATATTCAAATCAACACAATGCATACCAAAGCAGTTATTTGCAAAAAAAAAGAAAAAAGAAGAAGATTCTACTTCAAGAATGTTTACTAGAATAGAAACAAAACCAAACAGAAACTTTTAAAACTTATGTATAAAGCATTTCTTAAAACAGTAAGTCATTCACATTATTGTTGCAATAGAACAAACTTTGAAAACCTGAGGATTTACTTCAACATCCAATGAATGTTGTTTACCAAATCAGTATTGATGTTTCTATAGTCTCCAATAAACTGGAGGTCTACACTTTTGCTACTCACATTCAAGTTCAACAGAAATAAAGTTTAATGAAACCAAATTGGTAGGTTTGCAGATTTGAAACAAAAAATTAGTTAAAAATAAGGGGATAAATGTATGGGAATAAAAAAAATTAAAGTCAACGTACTGCATTTAAAGCATTAACTGAGAATGTAATATACATGCAATATGAAAATATACTGAAAGATGCCATCTTTTATATTCATGCAGTAGTACTGTACTTGATATTGAACTCTATTAAATTAAAGCCGATGAAATGTTTTGAAATTCAAACTACTTATATTTTCACTTTTGAAATGTTTAAACATAATTCCACAGTTCATTTTTTTTTGCCAGGTAAACATGTATAGTATATCTTTCTTCATGAAACTTATTCAATGTTTATTTCTTTTTACCACTATTTAGCTTTTTATCTGTTCTGTAATAAAGGTTACATCTGCAACACACATGTATGTTATAAAGTGATACAATGATCACCATTGTGGAAATATTAAAGGAAGACTTCAAGTAAATTAATGTGAGTGCAGGTCATGTTTCTATTTATCTATTCTTATTTTCAAGATATTCACCTTTATAGTTTCAGTTATTTTACGATGCTAAGCTGACACATATACATGTAGGAAGCCGAAGTGGATAGTAAAATATTAATGTCTAGAATGTCCTTTATGGACAAAACATGATGATGTCGACTCTCCACTTTAATACACTAGTTCTGAGCACAAGCCAACTTAATTTGACTGTCTTTTTTTGTTGAATCTAAACAATTTTCCAACCATGATCTCATTACAATGCAGCTTCTTCAAGTTTTATTTCAAATAATCTGTTTGTATTTAAATTAGTATTCGTTAGGGCTTGTATGTGATTCATATATTGATAAAACAAAAATATATGGGCGATAACTTTGCCAGAATCATAATATTTAGTATTTCGTAAGAGTTTTAAAATGATTTGGTATTTTTGTAGTATTAACATATTATTATAAATCAATTATATTGACATAAGACATTTTAACAAGAATTTCTTTGATTCTTTAGTTTTTAATTACCTGCTCTTGTTAGCAATATTTCTAAATATTATTAAAATCAAATTGCAATCATTAATTACTCAATTGAGCCTTTGAATGCAAACTACTGTACTTGTATGGGTTGTAGTTTGATCAGTCATATATTATGGTACACATACTGCTACAAATAAAATAATTAATAAGTCACTAATATAGTCATCTTTGTTATGGACAAACTAGTACATTGTCCTAGTTTGATCAATCTCAATCATATTTGGAGTAATAATTGGTATATTTGGTAAAGTTGCTGCAAACTACAGCGATCAAGCGTACGGTATTGCTTTAATTGTTTGTACATAGATGTATTATATGTGAAAGATAAATTATGAGAACAGAAAGAGTTATGTTAGATGATGAAAGCGCTTAATGAGAGAGGTTATTATGATATGAAACTTCACCTGTGGTTGTTTGTATATCTGTTGTCATCACAATAAAATCTGAAATATTTAGATTCAAATTTTCCATCAAATTGGAAAGAAAACATATTTCTCCTCTTACTATTTAGTGATGTAGATTCTCACAATAACCTAATAGTACAATCATGGTGACCAATTTAAAGGTGAGTATTCTTCAATTTAATATGATAAGCTTAGCAGCACTATTTGTTTTTAATGTCCTGAAAACAATTTAAATGTAATTAAATGTTTCTGCAGTTTCTCTTGTAAAATACTTTTTAAAACAATAATTCAAACAGATTTAACTGTAGATGATAATAAAGCTAATCAATAAATCGTGGGAATTTGACTACACATTTAAACTTTCAATTTCAACAGACCCCATGCATATGACATCAAGAGACTGCTGAGACACAGTGAAGTGCCCTTCCTAAGGACAAGTAACCACACTTACACTGTTACACCATCTGCATAAGATACTGTAACTCATTGAAACAGTTATAGTTGTCTAATATCTCCAGGTAAAATAATTATCAGCAATTTATCAGCACCCAGAAAGTTCTTCCATATATTTAGATAGCAAAATGTTACTCATTTAGCGGACTATGTAGAATTTTTCGACAACAAAGTTGCAATGTCTATAAGATTGGTCTCGAAGATAATCGTACAGGAAAAAACAAATTTGAAAATATAATTTTTATTTCATTTCAATGTTTGACATTGCAGTACATCAAACTGTATATTTTGACTTTTGTAGGTCTGCAATGGAAGTATTGAGTGTCTGACCAATTGTAGTAAAATCAGTAATTGCTGATTAAGCAGCCTGATCCTAATTACTGATTCAAATACTAGACTAACATTATACAAAACACTACAGAAATTTACAAAGCCTACTCTGTGTTTGGGTTTATTTGCAATAACAAAGGATAGCTTTGGTCATCTTACAAGATAGTTGGAAGTAGTCTCTGGTGATAGACATCACAAAGTAAAACTGACAGAATAGTGTAAGGATGCCCTAGTTCAAATTATATAGGCAGAAAATAATTCATGAAATAGCCAAATGGTTTATTTTCAAGCATTACATTCCCACCTTCTGTTGTAGCCAAGGATAGATTTTGTGTGGTAAACACCTCTGTAGAATCGACTTCTGAGGATTCAAGTTCAAATAAGTACAATAATATATCTTAATGCATTTAATAAGCTCATGCAGTATGAAAGACAAACCTCTACATGACTTTACTACAAAACAAAATAAAATAAAAATATGACAAGATACATGAAATTCAGAGTATGTGTTTTAATTTTTTAGAGTGGATCATGTTATTAGACAAAAACATGGAATTTAAAGTAATTGCTGACAAAACCAATTGATGATAAAAAAAAAATGGATGCTAAAAGTAAAATAAAAATATGACTAGTTCCCAAAATGCAGAGAATATTTTATGATATCATCACACCAAATTTTCTTTTTTAAAACATAATTTTAATTCTAGGTTTCACATCTGAGTAAATCAAGTGCATATATTCTGATTTTTGTTTGTCTGCAATGGAAGTAATGAATGTCTTGACCAATTGCAGTACAATCAGTAATTGCTGATTAAGCAGCCTGATCCTAATTACGGATTCAAATAATAGACTAACATTATACATCACCCATACAACAATACAGAAATTTACAAAGCCTATTCCATGACAATGAAACCAACATTATATATTTTCCATTCCAAATCAACATTTAAAACATAATTGGTGGTGGATTAGAAGGCATTATTCATGATTTTAGCAAGATTTTGAAGTCAATTTTAACACTTTTACAATGTGGCAGAAGCTGTGCTTCATAATTGGTCATTTATCATTTTTCCTGATTGCTCATTAACTACTGATTGTGTAACAATTTACCAGACTCCGATTATAAACATATTATCAGTCAGACACTAATATTGTATCTGTTAAAATGGTTCAAACAAGTGGAATCTGAAATCTAAATAGGTAACATGATATATCTCCCTATCAATTACTCCAAAAATAGAAATCCATAATGGGTTCCAATGAGCTGATTGAAAAGATGTGCTACTCAAAGGCTAATATCTAAGACATTTTTTAATGCTTTTCTTGGGGCATCTATGAATTTGGCTGTCTGAGCAAGTTGTCCAATGAGAGTTATGTAAAATTGAAGGTCACACTGTAAATGCATTAATTTGTGACACATTGTTTTTGGGTTTACTGGCAACCTCAAAGGATAGCCTTGGTTGTCTTACAAAACAGTTGAAATTAGGTCTCTGATTACAGACAGACAATAAAACTGACATTTTGAACTATGATGTAAGGATGCCCTAGTTCAAATTATATTGCAGCAGGAAAGAAAATAATTCATGAAATAGCCAAATGGTTTATTTTCAAGTATTAAATTCCCACCTTCTGTTGTAGCCAAGGATTGATTTTGTGTGGTAAACACCTCTGTAGAATTGACTTCTGAGGATTCAAGTTTAAATAAGTACAATAATATATCTCAATGCATTTAATAAGCTCATGCAGTATGACTGCTACATAATTCTAGCCAAACCACTGCATGACAAAATAACAGAAAGGAAATGTGACAAGATTCATGAAATTGAGAGAAAGTTTGCTTACATTTTATAAAATGGACCATATTATTTGAAATGAAGACATGGAATTTAAAGTAATTGCTGACAAGACCAATTGAAGGTTATGTAAAGAAATGAAGATTATCCAACCAAAGTATACTGCCCCACCTACTAAAAATAAACAAAAAGTCCCCAAAATGCAGAGAATATTTTTATCAAGTGGACCAAAATAGACCTGAACATGTGGAATATTGGAAAAATCAATGATAAAAAAGATGATATAAAGAAATGAGTGGTTTGTCAACCAATATATGCTCCCCCACCTGCAGTGACTGCTGCAGTTGATGAAGCCGTCTTCATAGTCTGTAATGTACTCGTTGGAACAGGTGTCGTCATATTAGTCTCTGCGTAGCAAAAGTAATCTCTCTATTGGTACAATTCTCCAACCATTTAAAAACAATTGGCAATGAATATAGTTTTAAATAAAGGACACTAGTCCATACAAGTATGCATATTTGTTTTCAGCTTGTCCCAGGAGAAAACTCAAGTTTTAAGTTTCATAATTCCCATTTTCAAATATTGCAAATTCAATGGAACCAAAGGTTTACATTTCCATCAGATTTGTAAGTGTTCATTATGATCTAGGTTAGCATTTTTTGTTTCCAAACCCTAGGGTAATACATGGATATCACTAAGAGCATCAACAATATGCACAGCCACATAAACATTACAATTTATATAAAATATAACAAGTTTCCAAACATTACAGTAATACATTAATATAGCTGAAAGCATGAAATATATGCAAAGTTACATAAGCTTTACAATTGACAGTTCATGACATATTCCATTATGGTTGACTGATTCTGTTCTTGCACCGGTAAAAATTTGAGTTTTATTCAAATGCATTGACCAGTTACATATTCTATGGAAACAGCCATCAAAACACAATATAATCACTTGAAGTAATGCTGATAGCTGTGTTTTGTCAAGACATGTGTCTAGGCCCTGATATGCTATTAAATGTATGGAAACAGTTATAAAAAGATCACATGATGGTAGCTGTGTTTGTTAAGATGTGTGACTGGGCCCTTGTATAGCAATGTATGGAAACAACCATCACAAGACAATATGAACACATGAATAGCTATGAACACAATACGATGTGTGTCTGGGCTCTTCAGTAACATTTCAAATTTCAGAATTATTGTAAAATTTCTGTTAATCATTTGCTCCATGAATACACTATACATGCATACATATTTCATACAACTAAATATAGCATTGGGTTAAATAAAGCTCTATAAAGCAACAAAACAAGAAAATGGATGATACAGCACTTGCTTGGTATAATGCATGGTATGAATATGAAAAATATTTTCTTTTCAATTTTACATAGCACATGACTAACTAACTCTTCTCCTACATAGCACACATGGCCAGTTTCAAGAGTTTCTGACAGTACATTCAACATAACCACTAACCAAGATGTTATGTTTACCCTAATGCCATTGTCCTCCATGCCACCTTTCTATGTCTTTGTTTATCAACTAGTTCCTCTAAGGTCTCATCAATTAGAACAAGATCATCTGCAACAACTCCCAGGGACACCCTAGATAAAGCTTTCAGGACCATTATAAACAGTAATTGACTGAACACAGAACCTTGATGTACTCCAATCTTAACTTAAAACTCATCACTGAAAGATCCATTTACTTTCACACAACTTCTTGCATTCACATACAATGACTTCACATAGCCTACAATACAACCTCGCGTGGGACCCTATCAAAAACTTTCTCCAAATCTACAAAAGCAAAATACAACCGTCTTTTCTTACACAAGTCCTTTTCCTGTAATTGTCGGACTAAGAATATTGCATCAGTAGTACCCCGGCCTGACATATGTCATCTATTTGCACCCTGTCCCTCACATGCTTTTCCATAACCCTCTCAAAAACATTCACCACCTGGTCCAGCAACTTTAGCCCCTGTAATTTTCAGCCACTATCATTTCTGCCACTAATCCTGTTTGACCAGCAGCTTTCATTGTGACAGTTCGTCTCCCTTAATGGCCAGACCAACCCTCTGTCTCTATCCAAACAGCTGGCCCCAGATCTTCCCTAATTCACTCAAACTCCTCATTAAATAACATAATATTTCCTCCATGCATCCTACTTATTCTTATCAGAGAAAAATAACTCTCCCTCAATCAGAACACACTTCTCCTGAATAACATCTTGGTTTTCCTTCACCATCTGCATTTTGAAGATCCCATCCTTGTGAATAGTATTTACCCACCTATCCTCATTCTACCATTTCTTTAGCCTCATAAACTGCTAATTTTGCTCTACCTTTAGAATCCCTCTATCTTTGCTTACTACCACCTTTCTTCCACTCATTAAGAAGCTTTCTCTTTACTTCTGCTTTTTCAACATTAACAGCCTAATGTCACAGACAACCATCCTATGCGGACTAATACATTCTTCTCCTGGTATACCCGTTTCGTCAATAACTAGCTTTCTCTCTATTTCCTACCAAGAATATAATCAATTCCCAGCTGAACAATATGTTAATAACCTACTACCCATTTTTCCTTAAATGATGATAAATTTTGGCCTGAATGTTCAAAACATAAATTGGATTGCAGGATTCATAAATCTAATGTAGCTACAAGCCAGATCTGTTTAGCATCCTAAAATAACTTAACCATCCCATCTTGTTTAAGTATATGTTATCCATGGAAACAATATTGTCAAGGTACTACTAGACTATAATGATTGTACATATTATTTCTGAATTCATAAGCAGATAACTTTTATGTAGACTGGTAACATCCCAAGATTCAAAAGTATACTTTCTGAAATTTGTAACCATGTTTGGCATGTTAACTAATACCATGAGTTAATGGGAGGTGCAACATTTTTGTTTGCTTAGAGTTTAATTTACTGTCTCAATATTGCATAGAGTTCAAGAGAAATTCAAAATGAAAGGTACAGTTTGTTGTGTTCCATTTCATAGATTATACACAGAAAAAACTCATATCAAATATCTAAGGCCATGTCTGTCGATAGATTTAATTTTAACATAATGAATGAAAAATGCGATGCAATTACAGTTGTCGTAATTAAACATAACAAAATCTTGTGTCATGTCAGAATCTGGAATGAAATACGAAAAGTATTTATTTTCCTTTGAGGCAACTTGATTGAATATTGCTCATAATCTGAACCAGTGCCTGGTTCAGAAGGTATTTATGGCAGACCAATTAAATGAACAAATAAAAAAGGATAGTTCCTACAAAGAAGCAATAGAACAAAATTCAGATTTTCTTGTATTTTGAGTATAAGTTAAATATTGCAGAGAGAGAATAGTGCACTGTATACTTATTCTCAATGACAATGGGCTAGCTGATTGTATGTTTCATGTACAAATGAAAGGGTGATGGTGTTCATTCTACTTGATATGAGGACACAAATCTCTCTTATGCAAAGGCAGAGATGGCAAGTTTCGTATTTTCTTTATGAATGTTCAGCTCATAAATGTTGGTCGACTGCACTCATCTCACCTGTTGTGTAATCATACATAATGGTCTCAAGTTCATTCATTTCGGTGAACAATTCTGATTACAAGAAATGATAACACAATCATTTAACTTTCATAGAATTATTTCTAAAAGTGAGTATTTTTCATTTAAATGGTAAAAAACATCACACACCAGTTATACATAGTTAACATAACAATTTAAACAGTTTAGGGGAAGACTGCCAATATATCTTATAATTTGAAGTCATAGTATATTTAAACATTGGTGCAATCTCCTGCATGATGAAGAGCTAAGTAGCAATGTGATTCATTCCACAATCCAATGTCTTTGCATGCATATTAGAGGCTCATACAGATCATCTCTATAGGATACCACAATATCAATATTCCACCCAAAAGAGTTACTCCCTGATTCTGATAATGTAAAGTAGGTTAGGCCTAAATACTATCTACTATGTATTGTCAATCTATACAGGTTTTGATGTTTGTCTCCAGAAACAATTGAATTTTCTTGAGGTTTTAAATATATATGTGGTAACACTATTCTTTGAGAGATACTACTTACAAATCCAATCAGCCACTTTAAGTTTCTTTGGTGATATTTAACTATGTTTAGGTTTACAAAATAAATATAAATATGTTCCTCTGTGATTTGCAAAAAACAACATTAATTTATCATTTATTTTAACATTTGACGTTTTGCTTTGAAAATAATATGTTTTACACGCAGAAGCATATTAGCTACTGTACATGCTCTAAAAATTGCATAAAGCATCACGATTGTTACAAACAAATAATGATAAATATCATCATGAATTCAGCTAAAGTGCTTGTAGTAAAAATGAAATAATGGTGTATTTAAATGTAAACTGGATACCAGGAATAACACCAAACGTTTAAATGTGTCATATATGCATGATCCATTAAATAAGGTGCAAATAAATAAGATGAAGTTGGGAAAAGAAGGTTTTTCCTCTCATGTTTCCAGATTAGGCCTCACAATTCAAAGACTTTGAAGA
>WXZC020000302.1:0-10975 GCA_011317855.2 Paelopatides confundens
TCAGCGATAAACATATATCGTCTCCATGAGTCTATAGCTAAACTATAAATTTCAACTGTTAAATATATCTATGTCAAACCTCCGCGATAAAAACATATCGTCTCCATGAGTCTATAGCTAAACTATATATTACAACTGTTAAATATATCTATGTCAAGCCTCAGCGATAAACATATATCGTCTCCATGAGTCTATAGCTAAACTATAAATTTCAACTGTTAAATATATCTATGTCAAGCCTCAGCGATAAACACATATCGTCTCCATGAGTCTATAGCTAAGCTATATATTACAACTGTTAAATATATCTATGTCAAGCCTCAGCGATAAAAAACATATCGTCTCCATGAGTCTATAGCTAAACTATAAATTACAACTGTTAAATATATCTAGGTCAAGCCTCAACGATAAACACATATCGTCTCCATGAGTCTATAGCTAAATTATCAATTACAAAATGAGTTAAAACACCACTCTGATTCAACCTTTGTAAACGTTCAGATGTTGCTGCATGTTGAGATCCAAAATACAAAATGTCCTTACAATGGTGAGGGGACACTCCTCCCCATTCACACACCATCCGCGAATCACTATGCGATGTTTGAAAATACGCAATACATATCTGTGCAACATAATTGTGTTCTTTTATATCACTTCCAGTCTTGATTTTTTTCCAGAATATAGATGTTTTGCTTAGATGGCAAAGTCAATTTTGGGACCAATTTCTTTCTCTTGTTCTTCATCCCTTTTTTTATTTTAATTAATTCCGAAGTTGTTTTGAAAGCCACAGTACCACTCTTACCATATTTGTATTTCAAGTAAGAAACCCTTAGAATTTAGATAATCGTATTGAAATATAATAAGCAACTAATTGTTAACATCACGATTTGGATAACTCAGTATTCGTAAAATTTCTTAAGAGTATTATATATATATATATATATATATATTTATATATATATATATAAATTATAGCACAATTTACATTTACATCAAATTGTAGGGATTCAGACGGATTCTCCCTCTGGACCCCAACCAGGGGCATTTTAGCATGCCGAACAGCTTTGCGTAATATATATAAAACCCCCTCCCTAGGTTCGATTTTCCAATTCGTCCAAATTCGAGGAGAATATGTCGAGGGGGTAGAGGTTAGAGGAATCTAAGATAGCATCATGTTGCATATAAGCACTATTTTAATTCTACCAAAAAATGTCTCAGTGTGGATGCGGATACCGGGGGGTGATGTGGGAAATTTCACCCATTTCTAGCTAAGTTTAAATTTAAAGTTTGTCAACATTCGAGATATTCATTTTACATTCATGCAACATGATGTTATCTTAGATTCCTCTAACCTCTACCCCTTCGACATTTTCCCCTCGAATTTGGACGAATTGGAAAATCGAACTTAGGGAAGGGGATATTTATATATATTACGCAAAGCTGCTCGGCATGCTAAAATGTCCCTGGTGGGGTCCAGAGGGAGAATCCGTCTGAATCCCTACAATTGGATGTAAATGTAAATTGTGCTATAATTTAGCATGTTAACACTGCTATTAAACTATAGTACATGTAGTATATATAGGCTATACGTCTAGTACGATACGTAATTGACCACTCTCAGAATTCACCCGACATTTCTGATCATTTAATAAAAGAACAATTAAAAGAAAAAGTCGTAGACTGCCGTGCTGACCAGAGTGATATACATGCAGTATTAGTAACGTGTATGTACTGCAATCTGCAGATGACAGACAAAGCTAATGTAGCATGGTATAGCATACACTATGATGTATAGTCAAATTTATACATAAAGCGGATGCCGAAAATGGCACGGCTTCCAGGCTTGTCCTCTTGGACCCCCTTAAGAAGCCCCCAACGGCACATGGAGCAACTTCACGCAAACGCCTATGGTGCCATTGTTTTCCATTACCGCGCTGCAGTCACCCGCGTGAAAATTCGCTTCGCTGTTCCAGAGGAGGGCAGATAATTGAATTTGTCTAAACTTGTATACAAATAGGTAAGTTTCCCTATGGTGTAATAAACTATTCGATGTTTATTAAACAACATATACGGGTATATACAAATTCGGGCAGTTCGGTTCAAACTTCAATAAAGGGTGACAATAAAGCCCCCCCCCCCAGTGGCGATGCCACGGAGGGGGTATCCCACTCCTTCTTCACCAAGTTCGAATTCGTCCAAATTCGAGGAGAACATGTCGAGGGGCCGTACAGTAGGATTATTTTGCATCTAAGTACCTTTAATTCTAAAACAAAACTGGGATGAGGAACCACTCTCACAGAACGCCTTCAATAAATGTTTAAGGGCTAATTAAATCAGTTTGTATTTAATGTTAACCCTCACCACTGAAATGCTATTTGCGTCACTAACCATATGTTTTTAGTACCGTTTCTATATATATAGAAAAGCCTCAATTTTTCAGGAGGCTTCCTTTTCAGTGTTTCGTCGGCTCACGTATTGACGGCTGGCGCCGCCACTGACCAAAATTCCCCAATAATGGAGGAAAATAATTGATCAGTTCCGCTCAGAGAGAATTTGGGATTTCTTTACATAGCCTTCTTTGGATTTATTAGATACGACCTATGTATTCCCCCGCAGAGAGATCATTTTCTGTTTTAGAAAGATTAAAAACCTACTTGAGGAGTCCATTTAGGAAGATTAAAAACCTACTTGAGGAATTAAATGGGGCATACTCCATTATTATCTTTGACGCTAATGGCTACTGAGAAAGAATTAATGTTTAGCATCCGATATATCATCGCTAAATTCAGCAACAAATGTAATCGTAGTCTTAAAATTAAATTGATCCCGATGTTGCATATGTAATACATGTAGTCTCAACGAAGACGTCAGGATAATATGAAGTTATTTTCAAATTTCATAAGCGATATGCATGAAACCGTATGTGATTTGCATAATTTTGTTGGGTAGATAAAGACAGAATTGTCTATGGCAAAATTGGCTCATTGCTATAATTTCACTTTTAAATGTTTCCAGGTGCACAAACAACTAAACCCGTTTAAAGGGAGCCATGTCACAGTTATATTGTACACTTTATATGATGCTGAATTACGTTTAATATATGCGCTGGGAATAAATATGAAAAACTTTTTGAAAGGTCATTTACTTAGCAAATTGTAAACTATAACACTACTTTACATCGAATTAACCAATTAAGGGATGGGTGGGAAGGGTCCCCCTTCAGAAATGTTAACCCGCCCCCAATTTGGTGGTGCGAAACAAAAATCCCTACTCTCCACCAACACACAATTTCCTGCAACAGCCATTGCTCACGGCGACGCCCTCACACACTATTTGCTCTGCGAAAGGGAATCAAAATAAAGGGTGGTGGACAACAGGAACTGTGTTTGTGATTTGGCATTGTTGACTAAATTAACAGCTACACGGGAATGAACAACTTATAACTGATATGCACGAATCTGTATGTGATTTAGAAATAAAGGTAGATTTGTTGATCACTCAACTAAAGAGAGGGAAACTCACGCATTTTCCAACCTCTGCTGAAGCATTCGGAACTGATGATCGCGACAGGAACCGTTATGAACAGACCATTCACGGGCTGAGAAAGGAAGTCACTTGTAGACATTCATTCAATTTATTGACGACGAATCATCAATATGTTTGCTGAACCCCTTCTCTGTGAGAGTGGACTCTGTTCCAGATCACCTTTAACTTTTTCAACTGTAGACACATGTAGGTGCCAATTCTGGAGTTATAATCAATCGATGGATAATATCAAAATTCGTCTGTAGAGAGAGTCTGAAGCTGGTATCACCTTCATATGTGAGCCGGTACTTACATAAATACAACCAACTAAGTCCCCCCTCCCCCGCCTTCAATGGACATGTCAGAAGGTAGCGCTTACTGTGGCCATCACTTCAATCGTACCGAACATTGTATAGCTCCTGTCTGAAAAAGGCTGCAATATGTTTTACTAATCACAAAAAAAGAACTTCCATCATTAATGAGTGTACCTATAATACTAATGACTATAACAAGAATTGTCATCATAATCTGTCTTGATGTTTATAATACGTATATTCTTTGTTTAAATAATATGTTGTTATATTGATATATATATGCCTACCCGATTTTAATGTTAGTACTTAACGGTAGTTGGTTTTTCTTAGTTGAGAAACCGTTTGTAGAAAGTGTGGCCCGATGTTGACTGCCCGAAGTTTGAAACTTGCCCGTCTGAAATACGAATTGTTCACTCCTGGTATAACGAGTAAGTTGTGATTTTGGTATCCTTTGCGACAATACGTCAGTTTACTTATGGCTATAATATGGGTTTGCGGTAATGCGCATGCTTATTATTTAAACTCTATGCAGGCTCGCTATTTTTTCCTTAACAATAAATTTATAAGAATACATCACTATTTTCCGCTTGACACCAGATTCACTCAAGTACTGAACAAAGCTTAATAAGAACCCAACATTGGATCGATAATTTGAACCTGATGATATGTGACATATATGTCCATAATAGTTAATAGTTATATTTATCACCCTAAGATATTCAATTTCTCTTATAATTAACAAACCTTTTACAAAAGTGCAAATCTATTGCAGATCAAACTTTATATATTGAAGAATCGCCAGCTCTCAATATATCCCTGTGAATGGACCCAGGAAAACTGCATAAAACAGACCTGCTGATCACTTTAGTTCTCTCGAAAATAATAACTTTCGACATAATTTAAAGTAGCCCATTACTTCATATTTCTAAGAATACATCACTATATTCCGCTTGACACCAGATTCGCCAAAATGAGTGCAATTTTCCATACCGATTAAAAAAGTGCAATTCACTGGTAATCAGTCTCATAATTTAATTACAATAACACACATAGGCCGGACAATTGAAGAAAAGATTGGCAGTGTGGGGTGGGATAAAGCAAGTGTTGGATGGGCCTTTTTTGGAGTGGATAAATTAACATCATTTATTTATTTTATGTTGAGGAGGAGGGGTTCCCTCTTTTGCTCCTATTTTTAAAATAAAGGCATGTGGAGGAAACATCAGAGCAATATACATATGGGTACAAGACAGTGGGGGAGGAAGGATTTAGCACCGCAGTTGTTCTCAAAATAGTCAAAATCCGGGCACATTGAGGCAAAATTTGGGCATAGACACATGGGGCCAAAATATGTACCAACTGGTGGATGAAACAGAGTAATGAAAATTCCCGACATTTTATGCAATTATTATGTACAATTTTAAGTCCTCTTACATGTACAAAACATTATCAAATGCAACAGGCGCAGTCCAATGGGGACACCCTCTTCCATGATTGACATCTACGAACATAGACATACGTGCAAGCCTTTACAGTAGTTTTAAGATGGAATTAGGTCTCACAATGTTACTATGATACATTTTCAACAGTTTACATTTCATAGCATATAAAATATTCTGGCAAAAACATTGTACCCCCCTCCCCCCTTACATGCGCACACGCATATGACAATATATCTATCGTGCGTCCCGTCCGTGTACACATCAATCATTGAATATCCCTCACCAAAAACGGATGCAGTGCTATATAGGTGAAAATCTTTTGCATAAAATTAAGATCGTACGATATCAGACGTAATACTATAATAAAAATAACTATAACTATAACTATAACTATATAAAATAACTATAACTATAACTATAACTATAACTATAACTATAACTATAACTATAACTATATAAAAATTGGCATCATGACCTAAATCAAGCTTAGTTTACGTAGAAAAGACTGGAAGCTATAACCGTAATTTACGGTTGTGCTCACACGCAGTGTTTTTTTTTCTCGCACTGCATCCGTTCGCAGCTCATATTGCTAGTCAGGGTAATCCTGTAATATACGTCCGTGTGATCTGTTGTTATTGCTTCACGTAGTGGACCAACACACACAAAAGGTAGAATCACCTTGATTATAGTATTGCCAAGCGTTTGAACATCGTTGTTGTCACGAAAACACGTGGTGATAAAAGAAAGTGTTTGTAACAATTCAATTCAAACAGAGAGTATACCTACTGGACAAAAAGGTATATACTTCTATTATTATATTCCGACAGGATACAGCCATTGATTTATTTTGTCAATATCAATAAAGTTATTTCAGAGATTGCTTTTACTAACGAAACGTTTGGAAAATGCGGTATCAGCATCAAATCTTCGTTAATTTTTGGGCGGTTTAGCATCGAATGAGAAGCCAGGGAATTCGTGTATTATCGATATCGTAACGACCATATAAGGCAGTCGCTTACATACACATACGGTGTAGACAGACATGGAAGGAAAAGCTTCCAAAACGTTTTCGCTGTCTAGCGCTTGGCTAATTTACGTAAATTAAGTGCAAACATATACGGAGCTCCGGCAGATTGTAATTATTCCACGGAAAAAGAAAATGAGGGGTTTTAGGCTGACATGGGAATATTATTAGATGGAGGGGAATAGTTCTGGGCTCCCTTTTTAGTTTTTGGGGGATACGAAAACATGTAATTTTGTTGGGGGATGTCTTGAGTTTATCCTAGAATATACGAAAATAATGTGATATTTTTATTATTCAGAAATTACAAACTTTGGTCATTATTATCAGGCGATTCAAACATGTCACGGACCGCGGGGGCCTGGGAAAGGGGTGACCAAAAAAATATGACAAACGTGCGGTATATGTTGCCTTCTTTCCCAGTTTAATAACAATGTTGGCATGCAATCAATCCTATAACACAATTTACACATATAAGACTCGTCCAATGTTATGGCTTCCGGTTCATCCCTCACTCCCCCCAAGAAAAAGAAAATGGTTAGTGTGCATACGATTATTGAACTACATTGCTTGTTACATTAAAACTCTCTATATATGATAGCATTTCGATAGCAGCATATGGAAATCCACGATAGCAATTGCAGTCATTAGTAATGGTACGTAATTCATATTTAATTAATAATGATACCAAGAATATACAAATATACACAGACTGTTATGCATGATACATGATATCTGTCATATCTGATCTTGTCACGTGTGATGCTGGTAAAGGGACATGGTACTATATGCGTAGATAGTGTATAAACAATTGCACAAACATGCCTGTCATCCAAATAGTCGCATCCATTAGCCTTGCTAACCCATTGATACGAGGGATGAAATTACAAGGCGTATTTTGTGGTCTCGACTACAACTCCACTTGTTATGTGTCTGAAGCAAGCCAGAGGCCGTGAGAACAGCATATAAGAGAGTTTTAGACGAAATATGAATAAATAAGTTTGTTGCAATGTCCGAACTGTACAAGGTGTGAAGTTACGTAAACGATGGTAGCCCTGCATACAGGTAGATAGACGGTGGCTGGTATTCTCTGTGCTTATTTTCTCTGTGGACTTTTGTGCTCTCCACGGTATGAGAGAATACTCGCTTCTCTTGAGTAACTCCGAGTCTTTCAGTGGCACACATAAAGCAGATCCCTAGCGTACAAGCTCGGCGTTGCGTAACAATATGTATATATTCCAGTTATAGTCATGTAATGTAATTGCTATTATTTACATTACATTTACAAAGTAGAACAAGGAAAACCCACTTAGCTGATCATGTGACATATCGACTGTGCGGCCTAGTGGTTAGAGCGCCCGCCATACAGTCGGGAGGTTCGGAGTTCGATTCCTGTGTAAACATTGTACACACCATAGCTCACGTAGGAAACAGGCAGATTAATTGTGCGGTACGTGAGTACCCCATATAAAGTACAAGATGCATATTATTTTGGAGGTCAAATGTTATTTGCAGTCAGCATAGGTCAACATATGGAAGCCTTGTACACATTGAACCTTAGGTGGGAAGCTTTGGACAGGTTTCATACATGATATGTGGATGCCACATACTAAGTAAGAAAACTACTGATTTTGGTGGAGTCAATGGGCAATTTGGGTCAGTAGAGTTACAAATGTGAAAACCTTGTAAACGTTATATCTTAAGACTGGAAGACTCGAAACATAACATGTGGATGCCTCCAAGTAGAATACTATTCAAACAGCGTTAGATTAAAAAATGAATGAGCATACTACATCATCGAAACCACAAGGCATTTTCTATTATGATTCAAAATTTTGAAACATCTTTTGTGACAATAATGCAACAAACTAAATAATATAGTTTCTTTTGATGTTCATTTGATGGCAAGAGGAGACGCAACCAGCTATATTAAGAGATTGTTTCACTGTCTGATCAGGATTAAAGTCAATCTGGTGAAGATCATATGTTGACAGATACATTTACCCAGGAAAGATTTAGCCTTGAAGTCTCTTATACCGAATAACAACTCCTGTGTGAACTTCATAGAGGATATGGAAGGCTTATTTGGTAATTGTATCTGGGGATAATTCAGCTGCTAAGAACAGAATAAATAAATAATTGTGGTTACGAAAATTGTGACCACACTATCCATGGGCGTTATTTGAAGCAGTAACTCCTTAAATCGTAGAGAAAGCAATTGTAATAGTCCTAATGCTTAACTGTAACAGTGACTTCTTTACCTTTATTAATATACAGTAGTACTTTTTTGTAGGAAAATCACTAACCCAACTGACAAAGAACATGCATGTCAAGATACAATATTACGGCAATTATTGCTAAATTGACAATATTCTTCAATGTATACAGCTTGCCACCAGATATGCTAGAATATTTTTTAAATGGTCACATATGACCAAACTGTTGCACCTCTTATATTGCCATTATCAGAGCATTTTAACTCACAGGCCAGTTGTGGTCAACCCGATCATCCAGTCGGGCAAAACATAAATTATTGTATTAATTCTTAGCCAGAACAATGAGAGCCATGACAATTAAATATACAGAAGAGAGTATTGGTATGGACTTCAGCGAAGAGATTGATTGCGATATTTATTTACGCAGGAACAATTACATCATAGTATAGATGTTCATCTTTACTTCCAAGTATGGATTGTGGCCATGGTACTCAGTTTTAAAACAATTCAGATGAGTAAATTGTTAGAGCCTAGTAAAGTTTTGACTGATGAAATAGCCTACATTAACACAATGTAGTTATAGCATGGACTGGATGTTTCTGCACATTTACTTCTGAGTCAAGTTGGCCGTGGTACTTTTAAAATGTTTCTTCATGGAAGCAAGTGGACTTTGTTTACTGCATAAGCAGGATTTTTCTGTAATATGCTAATACCGTAATTCATAACGGAGTGATTGTTAAATATTGTTTACTTCAGTGAGGATGTTTGCTGTGATAATTATACATGTTTTTGGATAGTTCCAATTTGAATTAAAGACATTGATCATGATCATTTTAAAATTGATGAACATTTAAAGTAAACGTTGTCCTGTTTATCATAGGCTACTTATTTCATCATAGTAATTATGAGTACAGTGCGTGTTGTACAAATCTTAACAAACGTCATACTGATGACAAATATATATGATGTACGAGAGATTGAAATATATTACGATATGTAAGAAGAGTTAAAACCACCTATATGCAATGACAAACTTCCATACATTGTTTTATATAAAAGCTTTTAAATAAATTAATCAATCATTTTATCTCTATTCGGGATGAACAGTATACGAATATGTGAGCTAATAAACATATATATATAGCCTTAAAAATATGTTTCTTTCTTTTCTTTACCTGTGCTAACCGAAGAATAACAGGTGCTAGATTGTGCTCAAATGTCTAAAGAGAATGTTTTAACTTCAATCTGAAAAACATGTATTTTGCAAGCTAATTAGCATTAACTTTCACCTTTAAAAAATCAATACAGTTTTTAAAAAGTTGACATGTAGTTATTCTAATATTTTAACATTTAGGATGGATGTTATATCTGGTCTACATATGAAACATAATGATATGTATATCAAATCTATATCAAGCTTTATATTGCCCATAATGATCCATATCAAATGCATGTGGGTCAGATACGGTTTCTATATAAAACCAAAGTTTTAGCCAGATAGAATATAATATAAATGTTGATTTTGACTGTACTTTATAAAGATCCATACCAAATCCATATAAAGCTTGATATTAACTTTATAAAGACGACTTATATAAATTACATATAAAACTTTATATGGACATTACAAATAAAATTCATATAAATATCATATCTTCTCCAGATACAAATTCCATATAAAACGATTCAAAATGTTGGCCAGGTACACTATGACGTGTGATACGGACTATTACGACTTGATGTGGATATTTTGTATAAAGTCCATATCAAGCTTTGGATTTGATATGGAACTTCTTTAAAGTTGTATATATGGTCAATATCAAACTTTATATAAACATTAAATGGGTTATATGGAATTTATATCTGGCCCATATACAGATAGCCACGTATGGTCCATATATGAACTGTGTGGCCTAGTGGTTAGAGCATCCTTCTTGCAGGTTGGGAGTTCGATTCCTGACCGACGTCATTCAATGGTATCCACAGTTTTAATATATTACTAATAATGATGTCATAAAGACAAGCTAATGCTTTAATCATCTGCACACCTCTGCAGTTCTTCGGTAGCATCAAGTTTCCCTTCTTGAGATGAGAGACAGCAAAGAGCATGCCAACGACGTTTTAGTGCAAACAGCATACACTTACCAATACCAAACTTTACTAACTTCCTTAGCAGCAACGTACGAGAAACATGATCAAACGCTTTTGCGATGTCAAATGACCCGATGTACAACGTTATGTTCCGTTTTTTACAACTTCTATCAAAATTCTCAGTGTGAATATATGAATCAACTTTAATTTTTGAAATGCCGTTTGATCGTCATTCAGTGGTATCCACAGTTTTAATATATTACTAATAATGATGTCATAAAGACAAGCTAACGCTTTAATCATCTGCACACCTCTGCAGTTCTTCGGTAGCATCAAGTTTCCCTTCTTGAGATGAGAGACAGCAAAGAG
>WXZC020000303.1:0-13063 GCA_011317855.2 Paelopatides confundens
GAGGCCCGGGTTCGATTCTCGGTGGGACCAGATTTCTTTTCACTATTCAGATTTTCCTAACTTTCTGCCTCAAACTTATATATATCCGGTAGTGATGGGGGAACTATAAGTCTGTAACCATAACTAGATTTGACCTTTTTTTAACCTCAATTGAACTTTGACCACCCAAAACAATAGGGTTATTGTACTCACGAATGTGAAGCTACATACTAAATATGAAGTTTGATAAAGCATTTTTTTTTATCGTGTTTACAAGGTATTCACACTTTGACCTCTATTGGCCTGAAATTACCGTTGACCATCACACAAAGCAAAACGATGCATTTACTCATTAAGATGAAGCGATCAACGAAATATAACGCTTGAGCACGCTGTACATTTTCAGTTATAAATATAATAACTATAATAAAAAATATGTTTACAATATGACACCTTTTCACCGATTATTTATAATTCGTAGCAAAATGTTCGAATAAAAAGTACTTATCCAACTATATTGGGCCATAATTTCAAACGGTTGGACTAAAACTAGGTCAGTTACACTGGAGTTTGAAGCCATCAAGATAAATAGAATATCATGATATGTGATATGCGGATTCCGAAATCCAATGCAAAGACGTGTTGACCCCTGATCATTGTATAGCTGTCACACATACACACTCAACGATAACAATCAAAATATAAAGTCAGTCTTGTTTGAAGACAGAGCGTTAATCATGGATTCATTATTTGTCTAACATGTCATTGACGGATATTATCTAATTAAGTTCAAGTGGTCTACTGATCACATACTCATCACACGTGTAGATCGCTGATCCTCAAGAAGACCATACATAAATCAGGCACATACACTGTCAACCCCTTCAATTTATTATGATAACTCCAGGGTCATGACGTTAGTCTTAAGAAGCACCAAACTTTCACAAACTCTGTCTTGTAGCCTTTCACAACCTTTACCAACTTCTCGACTTCTTGACTAAGATTATGTGTAATATATCTTCTTTCCTTGGGGAATTGCGTTACTGCACTAGGGATAACACCACCGTTATCACGTGACCACTGTCCCGATGCAAGTGGACTGGCGCCGAGGGTGTGCATCAGTTTGACAATAGTGCCGAATAGAGTTTGGTTTTCTTGTCCGTGTTCTTTACTGAGTGAATTTTCTTGAAGAGTGCCACACTTTCACAAACTCCGCCTTAATGTCTTTCACAACCTTTACCATAGATTCCCAAGGCTTCTATGCCTTTGGGCTAAGATGATATATCGTATCTGTTTTTCCCTCATGGGATTGTGATAATGCATAGTGGGTCAGTTGGGTGTCTGGATGTAACATGCCACTCGACGTGAAGTGTAAGTTACAAGCCATGTCTGCTTCCCATATGTATATGTGGCAGCTTAGCGTCATAAAAATAACTGAAACTATAATACCACTACGTATAATATCATCATGCTCATAGTCCCGATGTAAAGGAAATTGAGAATGGATCAGTTCGACAAAGGTGTCGTGTACAAGTTTAATTTTCGTGCACAAGGTCTTTCATGGGTAATTCGTCTTAAAACGTATCAAGCTTTCACAAACTCAACGTATTTATATTTCACAATCTTCACTAAACATTCACAAACTTTCCCTAATCTACGTCTTGGCTAAAACGATGTGTAGTATGTGTTAATTTCCCTCGCGGAATAGAGTTACTACACTATGCATAATACCGTCATGATTACATGCCCATAGTACTGGGGAACTATAAATTTGAAATGAAATGCCGTTCTGATATGTAGCAAAAATGGGGGGTTTGGACGTAAGAGGGGGTGCCTCCCCTCATGAGAAACAAATGCAATGTCAGGTTGCCTATCTGCAAATGGGTGCCATACAGTACAAAACATACTGAAATGTGCCAGGCAATACAAAATAAGTAAAAATAGTATAGTGTTTAACAGGAAAAGAAATGGAAAGGGGTGTTTATTAGCTACAACACTGTATTATACTCAATTAATATGACCTAATTATTATTTATAATAAAAACTAATACTAAAACATTTTACTTCGGTCAATAACATTGGAACTGTTGAGAATGTTATCGAACTTGATGTATCATTTCTTTCACCATTTTAAGGGAGAATAAATAGCGTTCATGGTGTTAAAAAGTAACTAAAATTGTAAAATAGAGATTTTTTGAAATCAATCGTTAGCACAACACATTGTATTGAATATTGATATGAGGTCTCGTTAGAATTACAATTACAAATAATCATATTATACTATATAATCCCCTTGCATTAGGGGTGTCGTTCTTCAACCAATAAATGAGTTTGACATTACCTGTGGATTAAATACAACCAAAAGTACGCAATTTTTCGATTGTATTAGCATTAGGCATGGTTAAGTAAAGATATGATAACGATTAGCATTTCCACACTTTTCGTCAAGCTCTGATATAAGTTTTAAACTAGCCGATTTAAAGAGGGCGTACTTTCATTTATGTGTATTTAATGTTCCAACTACCACCAGAGATACTATACCATTTATTGGTTTTGTCAGCGATATGCTGATCGAAATAGATACTATTCAACCAGAAATAACCACAGTCACTGAACCATCAGGCTCCATGAAATCGAGATACACAGTTAATACTACTCTCATCATTGTATCGGTCCCAGGTAGTGAAATAAATGTATCTATGGCGTCGTAATTTAAAAAGAAGAAATGTGTTCCAATAATGGTGGATGAAACATTAATGTAATGAAAAATGAAATATAAAAAATCCCGGCATTTTATGAAATTTATTGTACACCAGTTTGCATATATAATCCCCCTTACATTAACACAATCTAACAGAAGCAACAGGCGTGCAACCCTCCCATTCAGCAAGTTAAGCCATCGGCCTAACAGGAGAGAAATGAGGTCAGGAATATGTATGTTTTCTGAAATTGACGAGGTTATGAAATATGAACGTTGAGTGCCGGGTCGAACTTGAGGGTTGTTCAGGGCTTTTTACATCCATATGCCAGCTGGCCCCAGCTGAGCATCCATCAGTATAGCAGTAGTCACTTTTCAAAATCTTGGCAATGACTCGGCCAGGAGTCGAACTCGAAAACATTCGGTGTAGTTAGTGATGACTCCATTGTAAAATATATTGTATACTCCACTCTAACCCTAACCTTAACAATAACATCAACACTGACTGCAGATGAATTGGAATTCATTTGTTCAATTAAGTCATATATTTATACAGCAAGACAAACACACACACGCCATCAGACCCACATATGGTCCGGATACTGATAGCATCTGAACCACAAATGGAAGCCCAAAACTAACTCATATTAAAACCACAACACTCGGATACAATATTGTAATCTGGGGATGCAGTCTTAATTTGCGGGAGAGATGGGACATCAACGACAATTTTGATAAGCCTTTTTTAATCTTAAAAGACACATTTGTTGCTAATTAAAAACAAATTGTGGTTATATTCATACTGTTGCCATTACCGTGTGTTCCAACACCCCTCTTTGTGCAATCAGTGACATTCCTGTGGAGTGATTTTTATGTTAGAGTTATCAATTTTTTTCTTGAGAATTTGCTTCCACATATACACTGACTATGTACCCTAACAACCGTAACAACACCAAATATTAAGTTGTTTTATTGTTCCTTTTACCCTAAATTATTAACTTAGTAACAACTAAGTATATATAAAATAAATAAAAATGTATTAGTTGCAAACATAATACTTACAACTAGACAATACGTAGTCGTATTTCTTACAAAGAGCCATTTTCTTCGGCTTCTTCTAAGTCCTGCCTTTAAGCACCAAGAGGGTCCATCAAGCCAATGTGTGGATTCTGGGCCCCTTCAAACATTTCAAATTATTTATTTATTGATCAATATTGATATACGTTTTCTGCAAAACAAGCAAACAAATGTATGATTCTGGTGCTAAAATAATGAGATATTGTAGCTCAATTGACAATTTCGCAGCGAATTCTACTTGTGAACATGAACAAAGTCAGTATTTACTGAGAAAGCCTTGTAACTGACCTATTGTACTGTATATTATTCCCCTTTACAACATGTATTGCTGAAAACAAGGTAAATACTGTTGGCCTAAATTTACTTTTAACCCCCAATGACATAATAACATAATGTTATCTTTGACCTCTCATTCCTGTACACATCCTTTTATCCTTCTAAAAACGGCTGAGTTTTGCTAACTTTGGTAAAATGGAGATCGAAGTCATATGAAGATGGGGAGCTAGAATATGATTCCACACTTTAACTCCTTATAAACAAGTTTTGACCTCTTCTCCTTGTACAACATTTGCGTCCCCTTACCAACCAATCATTGTCACCAACTTTCATCCTTTCGGATTTAGTAAACGAAAGGGAATCAGTCTAAATGATGTCGTGTTTGGACCTCCCGTAACCCCAATGACCGTTATCAATCATATAACGGTACAAAAACATAAACACATACAAATGTGGACAACATTGAGGTTAACTGAATAAAATAACCATACGTCTTCATAAGTCGTTATTATGTAGTTTGATTTAAAAAGGTTCCTCCACCACTCTTTGGCATAATCTGAGAGCCTTGAATTGTAGACTGGCAGATCATGGCTCAACTTGTCAAAATCTGCAAATGATCAACAATGTTTGGAAAAGTCCGAAAAAGGGATTTATAAAAATGTTGTTTTTACTTAAAGAGAGAAATAGTGCCATCACGGTTAAAAGCTTTCCAGAATATGTTTTAAATCCATTTATATGTTTTTAACAACGGGGTAGGTGATATACGATCTGACGTCACATTTATACGGTTACCGGAGCACATGGATAGTCCAAAACTTACTGGTTTGCGAAGTCTTGCAGAATAAGTAGAGTGGGTTGAAGCTCTCCGAGCTTTGGCTGCCATGTCGACTAATGGGATCGAAACGCCGCGACTTCTGATCTGTCCCCGGACAATCTCCCATGCAGTCAACGTGAGTGCTGCTAGGCCCGGGGTTGGGATCGTTCCTCGGCGCTGTGACAGAAGGAATGGATCGTTCGGTAGAAGGACCGGGACGTCTGACAGGAGGGTCAATAGACACGGGATCAACGGGCGTCTTGGTCAGAACGGGGCTATCAAGATTATCCTCGCTCTGGACGTTCTGAGCTTGTTGACGACCAGTGGTAGGAGTTGTAAAGGTGGGAAAACGTAGGCTTCTAGGCCGTGTCAGGGGAATGAGAGGGCCTCCGTGAACGGTTGTGGACGAGACTGGTGAAAAGAAACGCCCAATGCCCAGTTGTTTGGGTTGTGCCACCAGGTGAGGTGTGTCTTGACAGATTGGGTGATATGGACCACCACCGTCAAGTTGTCCGTGACCGCTTTGTAGAAGCGTAGCAGGTGGGGCTGTAGAGGTCGCATGCGGAGGCGACAATAATCAATGAGGTCTACTAGGCTCGCCATTAGGCCAAGAGCTGTGAGCCAGACACTGACTTGTCGTTGGTCTGCGCGGAGAAGAAGTGCTGTGACCTGGGTCATTTTTTCCATGCGCTCTGACGAGGGCGGTTCCTTGTTAGAAAGAGAGCTTTGCCCCGAGGTAAGTGATCGTCTGAGACGGGTTCAGAATGGATTTGCGCAGATTGATGATCCAGCCGAGGCGACGTAAGGTCTCGAATGTGAAAAGGACGTTTTGATGGGCCTGTGAGTAGCTCTGTCCGAGGACGAGTCAGTCGTATAAGTACACAAATAGGATGACGCCTTGCCTTCGTGAAGGTTCGTGGAGTGGTGGAGAGGCCGAATGGAAGTTTCACGAAGTGATGGTTCTGCTTTATGCAAGTGAACCCGAAGTACACTATATGTAGTGTCGAGTATAGATGGGTATATGTAGCTAAGCGTCTTTGAGATCGACGCTTGCCGCCCACCAGCCCATTTGAAGGGAGTATATGATCTGGTGCATGGTCCCCATCATGAAGTGTTTGGGCTTCAGATTGGTCTGGTTGAGAGGCGTGAGTTTCAGTATAGATCTGAGGGACCCATCCTTTTTTAGAGTGAGAAAGAAAGACGACAGAAAGAGTGGTCCCATCTCTTCCGACGCCCGGCAGATAACTCATTTGGTCAAAAGAACGTCGAATTCTAAATCTAAAGTCTCTCAAAGGGTCAAGTTCGTGGGCTTGAGGAGAATTCGATCTGGTATTCGACCGAATCACTCCGAGCACTCACGAAACCGCCCCAATGAGACATCATTGGTGGTAGAAATATTTTAGTCTCACCCCCTGCGAAGTGAGCACCCATAGAGCTTGTCGGAGAACATATATCTCACGAGCTCGGCCGTCATGGTCAGTATCATGTCGAGAGAGTGAATATGGTCTGCTAGCTCTTGTAGACCCGCGGGTATAGCTGCGGTTACCTCTGGTAGAGGTCCCTCTGGTGTATGGGTGCCTGAGGCTGGAAGAAGAGCTGCGACCAACGCGAGAGCTTTGTCTGCGAGGAGATTGAGGAGGCTAGAAATCTCCCAATCCGAGATCTGTAGCTCAGCATCCGGCTCTTGGAGATGGTATCTGTGAAGGACCGCTGTCAGAAGCATGGATATGAAAGAGAATTTCATCCCCACCCTAGCGGAGGAGTCTAGCTGTTGGAGGACCTCCTCATGTCGTCCCTGCTTTCGATATTGAAAGGTATGTCAGGAAATGCCCTGCTCCGCCCTGATGCGCTATTTCGCTTCCTGTGGTATAGAGGGTACATAAAAAAGGTCTGATCAGTCCTTTTTGGGAACTCGAAGAAGTTTGTCTTCACGTGTATGAGCGGAGGACAATATCTTCCGTTTCTGCAGGTCGATGAACCTGCCATAGCAGGAAACGTCCACTGGGAGAGTGGGCTACTGGGGTTTCAATGAACGGGAGCCAGAGAGCTTTAGAAATGATGGGGTTGTAGGTGGTTCTTGTCCAGTGGCGTGCGGGTTGAGCTCCAGGTGGCGGTTTCTGATTGCCGCCGCATTGGTGACTACAGTCGACAGGGAGGTCTGGTGTGGCAAATGTCTCCTCCTCGTACTCCTCGTGCTCGACTGAGCCGTGATGGCTTGTAGTTTCCGGCCGAGGGTCTCTGACTGGAGGAACGTCGTCCAGGCCGGAAAGGGCCATGGAGGCGTTACAATATAGTATGTCCGAACGTGAAGGATTTGAACTCGGCAGTAGTGGTGTCGGTGAAGGCTCGCGAACTGAAGTCGGAGGCTGTGGATCTGCTGGAAAATCCTGCCGCGAAGTGGGGCGATGTGAGCTCCGCCTTGGAGAAGGAGGAGACCTGCCGCGGCTCCTTGAGCGTCGTCGTCTCCGTTTTGGAGGTGTCTCCATTGGGCGGGAGGAACGTCACCGAGAGCGAGAGCGTGTGAGAGAATTTCCCTGCTCGTGTTGGGTGCCTGAATGCACTTATTCGTCTTGGAAACGAATAACTACCACCGGACTGATGGGTAGCGGTGGTTGTTCTGTGGAGGGTGAAGCCCGCTGTGGCGTCTGCTGTGACGTTGGAATTGGATCGACTGAACGGCCTTGTGAAGACCGATGTTGGGACGGAGCCGCGGCGCAAGCCTTTGCAACCTTTCCCAACTGTGGACGAGACGGAGCACTGGCGGAAGACTCGGCTACCTTACTTGTTTTTGACTCGCCCGAAGGCTTAGTCTTCCCTTTATGGTTGGTGTCATCTTTCCGTGGCCTAGTGTCTTCACGGGTAGGAGCTGGTATTCATGTTAGGATTGCTTGGTTCTTCACCAGCCATCTGTCAATTTCATGCCACTGGCTCTCCATGAAGAGGTGGCAAAAAGTCCCACAGCTCTGGCATCGAGAAATCGGCATGATCTGTAGAAACTAAATTATAGAAGATAGCAAATCAAAGAGAAAAGCCAGTGAGCAAGCTCCCGGGATATATATATATATATAAATGAATAGGAACAGTATAAGCTCAGTATAATTACCTGTTTGATTTACGGGGAAGCTCTGCAGGAAATATATAATAATAATAAATACGTGTGAAGAAAAACCTTGCTATTTGAATAATACTATTTTTTTTATTTTTTTTTTAAGCGGGTAAAATATGCAGTTTAGAGCTTAAAAGCCCCGTATACCCTTCTCTTTAAATAGTGATTTACGGGGAAGCTCAGTAGAAAATATATTTAAATATAAATAATAAATACGTGTGATAAGAAAACCCCGCTATACTCCCTTTTTTTAAGCGGCGAAACAGCCGAATAAAAAACATGTAGAGTAAAGAAGGTCTATCACCGGTATGAGCGGGAGAAGGCCTTAAGGTTTGAAAATAAGAATTAAAACCTGCGGAAAACGTATGCAAACATAAGATTCTCCATCGTAACAAACACATGGAGAACTTCAAGGAGTCTCAAAAACGAAGAAAAACTTCGTAAGAACATATAATATGCGAAAAAGGAAGTGCTGTAAGCACCTCGGAGACATAAAAAGATCTAAATATGAAATGTTTTATGACAAAAGACAACTAAGAGAAAAATCCGTTTTTTTTTCATCTTTTTTCTCGCAAAAGTGGTACCTACGTTGTAGATATAGGCGAACAAATCGAAAATATGCAGTCTAGAAAGAAAAACTTGTTTTTCGTTAAATAACACTTATTAAAAAGGATACTTATCCGGAACGGGATGTAGTTGTTAGATAACAATCCAATAATCTATTTTGGAAAATTGAAAACGGGAAGATCCGAATTTTCGGAAGAAAATCGGAACTCAGAAAAAGGTGACTCCTTATGACACGTTAACAATTGAGATGGAAAAGCTCCCTCAGATTAGGCCAGGCGCTACATATGCATTCGCTAAGTTGTGTATTAATGGACCATGACACAATATGTCAGAGGTGCATAGTTGTGTTGAAACAAGTAAGTAAGTGAGTGAAGTAAATAGGTTAGGAAACCCGAAGTCTTGAGATTTGTTTTGACTAAACATACATGCCCTTACAAAAAAACCCATGGATTTCCCATAACAAACCCGCGGGAAATTTTCTTCGGGATTTCGGCTCACGGGAAAATTTCCCCACGGGTAAAATTTCCCGTATAATATTTCCCGGGGGAAAAATTTCCCGGGTGGAAATATTTCCCGTGAGCCGAAATCCCGTAGAAAATTTCCCGCGGGTATTTTTGTAGGAAATTTGCGGGATCCGTACAGGAAATTTGCGGGATATGTACAGGAAATTTGCGGGAAAATCTGCGGGATCAGTATAGAAATCCTGCAGAATTTCCCGCAGGATTTATATGGGAAACATTTCCCATAAACATGTCAGAGCTGAGAAGGTGTCTCCACCTCATCACCATTGAGGAGGCTGCGATGGTTTGGCCATATACATGAATGATGATTGCTGGCGAATGAAAAATCATCAACTATGAGGAAGGATCTATTCCCACGAGGACGACCTAAGAATTATAGCAATGGATGGAAAACATCAACCATGACTTAAAGTGTGCCAAACCGTTGTGAATGGAGAATAGCAGTCAAAACCTCATAGACTTGATCCTGATAAGCGGCCAGCTTCGGGGAAAAAGTGACATCACAAACGTACATATTGGGATTTTCCCTGCATTCGTTCGGCAGACAAATCCAGTAAGGTATCGAATATATAGAATGAGAAATAAATAGGTATATGGAAAATGTGACGTTAATCGGAAATGATGATATGTAAGACAAACTGGATAAATTTTCCTACTTTTTATTAACAAATATATGTAATAAATCTTCACTGAAAACCTCCAACAATCATGTCAAATTATATCATGCCATGTTTTACTTACCCACCCCCTCCCCTTCCAGGTCCAAAATTGTATAAAAATAATATGTATAAAAATATGTTAAGTTATGGTTAATTAAAATATTCTGAAAGATAAAATATTGCTTAACTGTATCCAGTCAACATTAATGTAAAAATACTTTTCTTACTAGAAATATACTCCATGGCAAAAGAGTTGGCAAGCCAAGAAAGGCAACAAGTAAATTGGCAAAGGAAAAATAATTGTGTAGGATTTGAGGTAGTTTTAGCTTTCAATTTATTTTTTAATACAAATGTATATACTTGTGCACTGCTCTCCCCCATCTAGCAATATAAATATGGTTGATTAAAATACTCTGAAAGTTAGCTTAACTGTATATACTCCATGGGAAAATAGCTGGCAAGCCCAAGAATGTTATAAAAATAAATCAAAAATAGCCTTCACCCAGTCAAACCTAATGGAATAATAAATACTTTATAAAAAGTATACTCAATGGCAAAACAGCCGGCAAGCCAAGAAAGGCAAAGAGTAAATTGGCAAAGGAAAAATATGTTGTTTATGTTTTGAGGTCGTTTCAGCTTACAATTGACATTTCTATTTAATTTTTTTAATAACTTATATACTTTTGAACTGCTTCCACCCCCAGGTTTTGAGGTAGTTTCAGCTTACAATTTATTTTTGTGAACAAATATATATACTTGTGCACTGCTCCCCCCTAGCAATATAAATATGGTTGATTAATATGATCTGTGAAAGACAAAAGTTTGCTTAACTGTATATACTCCATGGGAAAATAGCTGGCAAGCCCAAGCAAGAATGTTATAAAAATAAATACAAAATAGCCTTCACCCAGTCAAACCTAATGTAAAAATAAATTAAAAGTTGTACAAAATGTTCCTGCATACCCCACTCCACCCAGCCCCTCGCTAGAGTTTCCTTTCCTACTTTGCGTAAAATGCCTTCCTCTCATCTTTTAATTTTTCTGCCATCTTGGCCCTCACATGTGGCCGCTCGATTCCAGGGAACTTCAGTAAAGTCAGTCCTGTGAGAAAAAAAAGGAATAATGTTGATAAAATATAATGTGAGTGAATATAAATAGCAGGACGTTTTCCCCCCAAAAAATGCCCCTTTTAGATTTGATCTTTACATTATTAACAAGTTCAAAATAAGTGACATATCTTACACAAGTGCTTTGTAGCATAAATAAATATGCACCAAATTCCCTACATTGTAGAATTAGGAATTTTATGAAATGAGATGATGGAATTGGAAACTATGGACTCAACCCAGGCAATGCACGAGGGCCATCTTGGAGGACAAACTACGTCCATATAGAGCTTATGCATTACTGACGTCACAATGCCTGGTTACCACCCACGAAATAGAAGCTTGGAGGACACACAAACAAAATACCTGGAATTCACTACGTTCGTGTATCACGTAGGCATATGCTAGTTGTTACAATGACGGAAGTTTCCATCATATTACAAAATTACCCATTTTGATACATTTTGGAGACCATAAAAGCAATTTCTGCAATGGTTTTCACATTGCTGCCGAGTTCACGGTTACAGTGTTATATCCAATAGGCTTAGTAGTATTGCCAGTGTACATACAAAAGTACACGTACATGAGCGCGCACAGACCGTGTAAAAGTTGTCCTCCAAACTGTTAAACGGTAACCAAGGATGACGTAGTATTACATAAACTCTATAGGCCCCACCATCTATACACAAACAGGAAATAAACTGTTCCTTCAAAACAAACATGTAAATAACCCGCTCACTCCTAAATTATGTACAGTACAGTATGGTAACTATAACAACAGTATTGCAATTTGTGAACAACCCTCTTGATCACTTTTTATCTTCCCTCTTCCTGAGATATCATTATGCTTTGGCTAAGTAATGGTAATTTAGCCTAGGCTACATTACCAACCAACACAACACTCACACTAGTCACAGTCACACTACAGTTTACCTTGTCAGTCCTAGGCCTACTAAGTTTCTACTGCTCTGGCACTCAAGACTAGATACACAACTAAAACATATTACAGTACTAAACATTTATGAGTCTCACTTAGTTAGTTGTTACCACATTATTTATGCCTAGCCGAATATATGTGTAGCACCTTTGGGTGGACCACTACGTTTGGTGCAATACACAATTACAAGTTATTGAAGTTCTCATCTTATCTATGTGCTATAGTGCCACTGCCAGTGACTTATCATTCAATTTATGCATGTCATAGTCACGTACTGTCAATACAGTCTCAACTCTCAGTCAGAGTACTACGTACGCCTAATGTAAATTCAATGACTCGAGCCTGTGTATACTGGGTTAGCACCGAGAAAAGCTACTTATTGCCTAACTTGTATCGGCAGAATCTATGTCATCGATACAAGATCTACCATTATTCTAAAATAACTATGAGTTTAACATGAATATTACATACTTACAAATAAGCGGCCGTAAGTGGACCTTTCTTCA
Organism: Paelopatides confundens; assembly: GCA_011317855.2. Lineage (NCBI taxonomy): Eukaryota > Metazoa > Echinodermata > Holothuroidea > Aspidochirotida > Synallactidae > Paelopatides > Paelopatides confundens. The sequence continues at coordinate 12,246 of WXZC020000303.1, forward strand.
CTGCAGAAGCCCCGGTGTAGTGCTGTAATGTAAGTTGTATTGGTCTGTGCGACCAAGTAATACAATATGCAATGTGTAATGAAACTACAGCCTGCGTACCGTACTGTACATATTTATGTAAGGCACACCAACGTTCAATGTTGAGTAAATGGTGATATCGAAAACGTCTCAGCCTAGAACTTAGAAATATAAGTTAGAGGAATTACTGGATCTTGTCTAGTAAATTACAACACAATAAAAGTGCAAAATAATCGACCTTCCTATATTCCGCTAGATCTGTCGCTTTTATTTATCATGTTCGTCTTATCTCTCAAAGTAAGATACAGTATTACATTTTTCTAGTACTCTTCTGAGGTAGGTTAGCTTTTGTGATAAACAAAAATCTGTATAGGTCATTACTATGTTGAAGATCAATTGGGCCAAAAAAAAAAACCTTGTTTTTGTGGTCTTCCGCCCGCTCCTTCACGAATAGGCGGGAATTGAAAATTTAGACAAAATAATTTAAACAACTTTTTAACCCCACCTCATAAAATAGATCGAATCTAAAGTATATGAAAACCGGACTCAAAAGCTGAGATAGCATTGGGTTCCCCCTCCCCCGGGCTCACTCAAATCGAGTATTGGCGCCCCTTTGTACTATTTTACCTATTCAGTATTATTGAGGTTTTTTTTCAATAAGATGAATCAATTAGATGATACATTGGTATAAAATTATAATAAAAACCTGAAATTTTTCAAAATGAGACGAGTTTTTCATCTCAAAGTCACCCCCTCCCCTCATGGCACTTATGGATGACCAAATACCGCCTTTGTGCTGA
>WXZC020000304.1:0-13042 GCA_011317855.2 Paelopatides confundens
TATATATATATATATATATATATATATATATATATATATATATATATATATATATATATATATATATATATATAGGAATATATATATATATACTGTTTACAATACAATGGTAAATAATGTGAGTACAAGTGCAGACCCATTGATGTGTAACACTGTGTTTTATATATAGGTATTCGTTCACACGAACAAAATCAATAGCATGGTACAATATTATAATTATATATGGGAAAAGAAAATATGGATTGATGTAAATGCAATATGTACCAAATGTGCTTAATCGGAGTTCCTGTTAGCGCAGAAACCTATATACACAGAACCCCCACCCCTCGTGTCGCCCTCCCCGTCACATAATATTATTTCCACATGTCCACGTCCATGCCTGTACAATTCTTAAACTGGTTCAATTAGAAGTGTCTGTTGCACTAATATCGAAAGTTCGCATCGGTTATGTTACACATGTCTGCAATGCTTAAATGAAACTATACCGTACTTTCGCTTAATTGTACTTTCCTTTCGAATTACTAGAATTTCAACTAACATATTGTCACGTAGATGTTCTATGTTAAAACTGTCCATTCAAAACATCCGTACCAGTTACTGACTGGAAGCAATGTGAACAAAGACTTCCTACTTGAGTGCACTAATACAGGGTACAGTAGTATCTTTCTGTGTCTTGTGTTTGTGTGAGTATCAAGGGCAACTTTTAAGAGCACTATATCGAGCTATACATATATTATATGCTTAACAGAGTAAGTACAACATACTTCAACGACGCTATACTACTCCGGTTACAACGATGGCAGCTCCACCAAAGGTGAGGGTTTCTTGTTTATTTATTTGCTGTGTTTATTTGACGTATATATATATGTTGAATACACATTAGTTTTAGCTGGGTCTAAAACAACACCCGCCCACAAAGTATTTTAATATCGTAGTTATTCAAGTAGCTGTTGAATTGTGACTGCTATATTCCTTATGTAACCTAATAATCAACATATTGGTATGTTCTGTGTTATATTATTTGGCTGCAGTGCACTGGTACTAACATCTAATATGAATAGCCTATATATCAATATACTAGACTCTTCGGACTGCATAATGTGGTTCCGTGCAATGTATTTTACTGAACAATACATTTTGATCAGTGTTTGTGGTCAACTCTGTAATTATACTGGAATTAAAGACTAGGATTGGTAGACCCATAAACTAAAATATATAACAAATACCATTCATAATCACTATTTGAGTATATAGTAGGCTAGCTATACACTAATTGTAAACTGCGAAATTTGTAGGTTAGAATATGTACCCTGAAGTTAGCTTTCCATACCAGCTTAACCCTAAAATAAACAGCCCTAACCCTAATGTGTATAGTTAATCATACCCTAAAATATATCATATATATAAATACCCTCCATTAAATTGTGACCCGAATGTAAATACACTAACGGTTACGGATTCTAAATTGGAGCCGATTTGGATATTTGGGTAGCACAATTGAAATCGAAGACTGTTCACGGTTTATATAGTAAATACAGACCTATCGAATACCATGTTTTGTGTTGATTCTGTAGAAAATAACATATAAATGCTATGTCCTGATCACATATATACGTCCATATGCACCCAGGATTTCTACAAGGAAGATTATAACGTATTAACAGTTATGATACAATATAGATCGATGGAATTATCTGGGCAGTAGTAATAGCCAATTAGCACTCTCTACCGCAAGACGAATAGTGCTGATATATCCATATTGTGTATGGCTGTGGAAATATTACGCTATTACCATGGACACTATAGGTCTGAATTAACCATGTTATGGACACCATATAAGCACATTTATATTTCAGAGAAGTCATTGCAGTGGCGTACCCGGGACTGCAAAGTTGGGGAGGGGGACATTTTTGGGGATCACAAATTACTCTCTCCAGAGGGCACACGCCGAAGGCAATATTTCCTTAGGTCCAAGTAATGAAATCATTACCAGTATAGGTCTAGCCTAACATTACTATTCTTACTGGTGTTGTAGGCCTATAACATTACCATTAAGTCTAGCCTATAGGGTGATCATATTTTAATTTTACATAAGTAGAACAAATTCGGCATGAGTGACTGAGTCTAAGGGGAGCGGAGGGGAGGAGATTTAAAAGAGACCCAGATGCCAAATAGTGGCATATTTACAGATTGAAACACTGGTTTAGTGTATTTAAAATTCTTGAAAACCATGAAAGTTCACAAAGTTACTTTTCTGTTGAAGCTGCCATTATTTGTGCAATGTATGCGTGTGTAAAGAAAAGTAAGTTAAATTTGTACTGTAAAACCAGTTTGTTCTGGAATTCACATGACATTAGAAAATCAGGGCAAGTACTTTACTGGCGGGACGCTATATTTTCGGCGCAAAAATGAACAAATTACAATGCCGAATAATCGGGAGGCATGGTAAACATATAATCTGAGCCTAACGTTGTCGTTATGCCTATATGTTTACTGTATCATAACGTTGTAACTAGGTCACAAAACATTTCGGTATGTACTTTTCATACCTTGTTAAACGTGCGAACTTTACATTCTCTTAGTATCCTTGTTACTCACGTATGATATGCTCTACTCATGTCCTCTAACTAATGGAAACGTCTACTTGAAGTCAGGCCACATGTTCTTTTATATTGTGTACGATACAAGCCAACTGTGTATCACATACCTGTGCATGATCATTTCCTTATCAGCATACCGTACACTAAAATATTTGACATTTTTTGTTTAGTAATCTTAACCACTTTCCGTCACCATTGCGCGTGTATCCCTTCGAAACAAGTTACATACAAGTGATATAAATCATATGGAACTCTATATAATTTTATAAAAGCAGGATAAATTTGGGAACAGTTCTATAGCAATTATTTATATAGAACTTTTTCCAAATTACTACACTATTGTGCATATAAACTAGAATATTTAAACATATTATATAGAAGTGTAGAAACTTATTTATATATGTTTCCTAAGGAGGAAATTTACTGTGCTTAATAACATACTTGTGAGGACAGGAAATTCATCTTCCTGAAGAAAACTGAATATAAAGTTTTGTGTTTCATAGAAAGAATTATACATGTTGTATATATAGTACAAGTCTGTATAGATGTATGTGTAACTCATATATATGAGTTAGTCAGAATAATGTACGTGGTCAATAAAGTGGTGTCCCCATGCTTCGAAAATATTGTTTCAAATTAATATTTGGATATGCTGATATCTATTTTCGTCAAATTTTCTTTCGAAAAATATGAAAGATGTCCCCCGAAAAATATGCAAATTTTTACGGCTTTTGAAAAATGTCACCTGATCTAACGACGTCATTTGTAACGATTCGACGGTAGACATGGGTTTGCATATAGCATGTATGTTACTAAAATGGGTGATTACACGTCAGATACATATAATAATTAGACTATTTCGATCGAGTACGGCCACCTTTTTCATATTAACATGCCCATATGATGTGTGGTAGGAGATGTAGCAACATTTCTGGCAATTGAATCAGCATCCACATGTTTACCAAGGGCAAGAATACAAGACGATCGTTGGTTAATTTTGTACAATTTACATTGACTTTGTTCTCTTGTCATATACAGCGAACAATTACAATATTTTCATAATTTTGAAGATAGTTTGAAGGACTTATCGTTAGAGAAGAACAAATAAATTCGATATGTTACAAGCGAATATCCTTCTTGTATTTTTCTTTTCAATTTTATAAATATCAGACGTTGGTTGGCATCGTAATTTACTGGCTAGCCATACAGCCTGGTTTGCATCATATGTAAGCCTAACTTAGTTATTGCAGTGTACGCCAATATTAGAGTACCGTACCAAACAAATGAGACTGACATGTACAGCAAGCCACTTACTACTATTATTATTGTTGTATAGGTGTGATTAAGGCTAGCCGCACCGATTGCGCTAAACCAATTAATTTCTGGCCCAACTAGTGTTGGCAAGATGAACGTGCACCAATATCGTCGCCAGTCTCATTCAGTCCAAATGAAAGCTCACTTCGACTTGCCATTTTCATTTACCAACCGTACTCACCACACTAGCCTACTACGTATAGTTACAGTGTACCTAATACATGTATATGTCTATAAATATACACAAGCTGATTTTGCACGGGACTAAAATATCATCACGGTAAACTAGTGATACATCACTTAATTTTCAACAAAATTATAATAAAAACCTCCAGTCAGTCTTTCAATAAGTGTATTCAATTCAAACGGATACATAACGACATGATATATATAAATATTCACATGTCCTCTTCGAGACCTTTTTAGGCCACAAATTTAAACTACATTTGTCTAAATTACCCCAATGACTTCATCAGTCAAAACAAAATAGGGGTTAATTTCCCGGGCTGAGCTGAATATAACGAGGGCTGACGGGAAAAAAGTAATCTGGAAAATTACTATTGTGGTGCCGGGCACCACCACTTTGTAATGTTTGTGTTTGATTAGAGTAAGTAGAGGTCAATTGTCTTTTGGGGGTTTGTGTAGTGGACAAGTTATGTATAAATTGTACATAAAATGTATTGGGATTTAGCTAATGAAAATACAATTCTCCCATATTTTTACCGTGTGAAGATGGAGGAGATGAATACAATTATATGTATAGCTCTTTAAAATATGTACAAGTTATTTGAATAATATATGCCATGTGTTCGTTGATAAATGGCGTGCTTAATTACTATAAGCATGTATCTAATAATTTATAATTATGTTGGTGTTTGTGCGGCACTAGACATGTTGGTTATGTTATTGTGTTTATTGCTGCTGTTATATGTCTAACCTAAAAGGGATAGTACTGCGTATGTCGTGCACTTGTATATTGTCATACGTAAGAGAGTAATGTGAAATGTCGTATATCAATCAGTCCATACACGAATGCATGTGTGCTGTGTTTATCCTGATGTTCCATTCAGCTGAAAGCAGTACAATGCATTGTCCGTACATTATTAGTCAACACAATTTCAAGTCATATGAAGGTTAGAAAGACTCGTATTCTACATTGTTTAGAATTTCTATAGAAAATTTCAGGTCAACAAATGTCAACATGCCAAAAGGAAAACGAGGATAATTGGTATTGCCCATATTGAGTAAAATAAACGATGCATTATTGACGGATATACAAGTGAAAACTTGGGCAGATGATCATACTACGAGTGTGGATGTTCACGTTAGGTATAATAATCATTTGGTGAATGTCGAAGGTCATTTGAGGTGACGAGAGGTCAAAATGCAAAATTACACGGTATTTAACACAATATCGCATATAGCAGAACACTAGAAGCATTTTTGTTGAAAGCCAGGAGAGGTTAAAATACGAAAACATTGTCAATATGACATGATGTCAAGAAGGCAAGCTTGGATAGATCTTACGAAGCACGTGCACTCCCACTTGAGTAAATAAGGGTGTTGATTAGATCACCATATGTTAAAATGCAAAAATATTTCTAAAATCTATATCCAAAGAATGGAAGTGTGGAAAGGTGTCGTACTTATGTATGCCCGACACTGAATATATGAAGCATTTAGATCACGAGATTCCAACATAACAACATCATTTAATTATATATAGCAAATCGTGGGCAGATCTCAAACTTAAAATGTTAATTCCCCGTATTGATGGATATCAAAGGTCATTTGAGGTCACAAATGGAAAAAATGTAAACTATATATAAGAGTTGGGGACTTGTGTGTAAATGGGTCATATTAAGTAACATATCCCGGTTTGTTTTGTGAATGTCAAATGTAATTTGAGGTCAACAGAAACAAACATACGAAAACCTAAGAACTATATCTCCAGAAGGGAAGCATGGACATATGTCATACTTAATATGCTGATGCCCCACTTTAACTCGGTGAGAGAAGCCTATTGTTTGGTGTCTGTCAAATGACATTTGAGGTCACCAGAATTGTCAACACAATGCCCTCTATAAGGGAAACATGGACTGATATGGTTGTTGGCATGTTCATTGGTGTCCTATATTGAGCACAAGCATCATTGTTGTAGACGAGGTATCCAATAAGTCACGGTCAGACAACGTGTACTTGGTATGTGGATGGATACCCATGTAAAGTACACAAAGCCTTTTTATTTGTTTTGTGACTGTCAGGGTGCGTTTCTAACTAGTCTCGTAAATCACCGAAAAAATATAGAGTATATAACGTATTCTTATTTATTCCGTCGGATTTACTAATATACTTGTTCTAATAGTTGTTTTCTGTTGTAAGCTTATTATTTTATTCTTCCATTTTCCACAACCTCCTAGTATGTATTGTTTTGTCGCTGTTCGTCCTGTTCCAGTTTCTGACCAGAACATGGACGGGAATGGGACATTAATGTTCTTCTCCAGAGCTGCGTCAGGATCGGGCAACAAGTCCCTGGTCTTCAACGTTTTCTTTTGAACCTGAGCCGAGCGGAGTGACGCCTTCTCACAAATGGGAGAATCAGACTTTCATCTGAAAAGCACACCGCTTAACCCCCACCTCCCCCTAGATAGTGGACCAAGGTTACCACTGACTCTTCGGGTGCCAGTGCTGGTCCGCCAGACGAAGTTGCCCTTGCGGGCACACAACCTGCTCCCATAGGAACCGCAGGCACGTATGTGAGGCCAAGGTCGAGGGGTGCTTGACCCTGCGGCACCTTCAGGCCCAATGCGGTTCAGCAGGAGTTGCGGCAGGATTAGGCCTCGGACCCCTTGTAAACGTTCTCTTGAACTTGAATCGAGCCGGGCGCCGCCCGCACAAGAGCAGGAGGCATAGTCCCCCGTAAATGGCTTAGTACCCCTGGCGGCTCACCACTTGAGGATCAGCCACGGCAAGACCGGCCCGATGTTTTCAACGGTTCCTCTGGACCAGGACACTCCTTGGATTGATAGGCTAGTATCCCGATTACGCCCTGTCATTGCGGATGAGTTAACTCGCCCCTTTCTACCAACCTGTCCCCAAACGCCCGCAGGATCTTCATTCTTCGTGGCTCTGTCCGGCAAAATCGGGCCGCCTGCCCCAAGTCTTCAGTGGTTCTAGGAAGGCTGCACCCTCGCTCCAGTCTGAGCCAGAGGCTTCCTCTAGAGACTACCCTGACACATGACCTTCGACAGTAGAGAGGGGATCCTTATTTCCAAACTTTGCTATGAGGTACATACGGACAAGTCGCCTCTGGATATGGGTTCACACCTTAGCCCCACCAACGAGACTGCTGTCGAAAGAAGGCCATCCATATACCAAGTAGAGGCCAGGAGGGGATGGTCAGCTTTGAAGGGAAATACTGTTCCGGGTGCCGGAGTAACTGTAGGAAGCCCTGTTCCGCTAACCTACGAGACTTGCTGCAAGGTTAAAGCGGAGCAGTGGTCATGTGGTTATTCAAGGACCTGCTGAGAGGACACCCATTTCCTCTACGCATACATTATCAACCAGTACATTTCGCAACTGGCCGTAATGGTCAAACGGCTTCGAGAGGCAGGTGTAGCCTCCTTTGTTCCTATACAGAGACCGGCCCAAGCCTCTCAAGCTCGCTAAGCTCCGCAAACGCACCAGCTCGCTAAACGGCGGCGCAACAATGGCAGGAAGTCACGACCCCAACGGGGCCGTTCGCGGTCCGGCTGTTCGCCCAATCTGGGTGTTCCGAAGTTGCGAACCCAAGCGGTGGCACAGCGACTAGTGGTGCCTACCTCCATCGTAGCCCCGACCGTTGGGGTATTGAGGACTTTAACAGGCGAATGGGATCGATTTGACCGGACAAGTGGGTGGTGTAAATGATGACCCACTGGTATTCACCTCCCTATCTCCGCCCTTAGAGGGGGGACGGCGCCTTCCCTCAAGTCCGGAGCAAAGGGAAGTTCGATATATCCCTGCTCTTCCGCAAAGGAGCAGTGCGTCTCTGGTCGAAGTCCGGGTGTGTCTGTATACCTTCTTCCTGGACCCCAATAAGGGTACGGGTTTCTGGAGGCTATCCTCAATCTTATGTCTTTAGACTAACAAGAACGTTCGCATGGAGATCCTGGTCGACGTCATATCCTCGATAAATAGAGGTATGTGGGCGACCTCAGGCATGGGTTTCTTCATATACCAATCGCGCTGGCAGATCAGGGCTTCTTCGGCCCATTCGGTTCCGTTGGTGGTCACCCGGTTTGCCTATCTAGACGACTGTCTGGTCCTGGGCGAATCGCAGAGCCAATCGAAGGACACAACCCACAATGTGATTACCTTCCTCCAGTCCTTGTGCTTGGGAGATCAATTAGAAGAATTCGTATCACACCCGATATAGTCGCTGATCCTTTGAAGGCTTGACTAGACCACATGGCAGGGTTGCTGATCTCTTACGAGGAGCGAATATTCACTATCGTATCGGAGGTCACCGCGATTATGGCATTTCTCGATCTCCGGGTGAGAGGGGGGGGGGGCTTTCTGCCAAATTGACACCATGACAGGAAGGTGGTCCCAAGAGGAGGAAGGACGGCACATAAACTGCGGTGTAACTGGAGGCATTAGCCATTGCCGTCGGACTCCTGACGGGCCTAGCGCAAAACGAGTCCTTAACGGTGTTCTCGGACAACACAAACCGCAGTTGCCTACATCAACCTGTTGGGATTGGGGGCTCGCGCTCCCAAAGCCTGTTACGCGAATAGGAGTACAAGAGGGCAGGGGCAGTCAGCGTCGAGAGCGCATTTTGCAGGCGTGTCCATTCAGGATATCATGAAGGCAGCAGCTTGGAGGACACCTCCATCCAGCTTCGTCACGTCACCAATACTCTTAATGCGGCATATTATATATGTATACTATTCGAGCTTCCTACGGGATATATGTCTGAGCTACTTTCCTTTACAAGGTGGGAACTCTCCTTTAATTGCGACCTCTCTTAACTGGTCGTCTCGCTCTGACTCTCAGGAATAGCTAGTCGAGTACCATATAGTCCTCATGTAGCTAGGAGATGCAAATAATAAAGTAAGGGGACATTGTTAGTTCATGTGGATTGCAGTTCAGGTGGATTGCAGGAGTCGCAACCCATGACCACCATTTTTACGTTAAATAAACCCCAAATTTGGCTAAATTAGATGAAAATATGCTAATTAGATGTGTTGACCAGGCTAAGCATAGAAGCTCGAAAGTCCCAACCCAGTCAGATTTGGGAGTTCACATGCGGTCTGCCCCCCTTTAAGCGGGGGAAATTGTTTGTGCACTTTGAACATTAACAGAGAAATGTATCGCAATGAGCCAGTCTTGTCAGGTATAATTCTACAATCATGCAACCAGTTTCAATGGGAGGGCCCTCCCCCGTGATACGTTTTTGAAGAATCGAAGGGGCTTAAATATGAGATGTTCTTGAATTTGTACTAAGTGAAATGTTTAACGTGGCGGAAATTGGGGGAACATCTCCACCGTGGCGCTGTTACTGGTTTCGGTGGATATTTGCATAATGTTTCCTTTTGGAAATGTTGCTCACCATCTTACAAGTTTGCTCCTGGAAAAGGGATTTAACATTGTTATTTAAACATATGATGTTCATAAATATATGTTAATATAGGACTACTTGTTCAAAATCCAGCTGGACAAGCCGATTTTTGGTTAAAATTATTACCTTCATTATAACTGTGTAGAGCCACCACCCTGCTATAAAGTTTGATTCTCTCGCAGTTTATATGAGTATATGTATATATGTTTAAGATTCAGACTGAAGACGAACTGAAGAGAATCCATGTAGACTTGGTTTTATTATATAGGTTAGGGTGAAGTAAATTAGTACAATATATTTAACAATGGATTAGGCTGTCTGATTGTAAAGCCAACTGTGTGATTGTGTTCTTTTGAACTCCAGAATGATTTGCTGGATTAATTTTAAAGTTTATACGCCCCATTTTGGTCTAAGTCTCAATCTTATTTCCCAGATGACAGTGGTGGTACCAACCGCCAAGGGGTGGTATATATGAACGGAAATGGTGCCTGAATAAGGGCTTTTTACCTCTCGAAAACGCCAGTCAATGCTGAAAACAACATACATTCAGATGACAAATAAATTAATCTACCTACGTAAGCAATTACCAGTTAAGTCACCAAGTGATTATCGATCGACACATATTCCAATTTGTGAATCGCTTTCAATCAAACGACCATTTACCAAACTTGTGTGTGCGTTGAAATGTCGTCGCGTTTTAGTTCATAGAGGGAGAGGTGAATTCGCTTCCCTGAAGACAAATACTAATATGGTTACGTAGGTTCAACATGGTGTCATATAAGGAGTAAAATGGTTGCATCTGATGTGTCCTTTATTAACTACAGTTGTACACAAATGAAGGTCACCCCATTTGGGGAGAAACTAGGTCATGAACATATCAGGTTGTTGAAAGACAAAATTACAAGTTGTGGTACACTTTTTGGTATCTCGTAATGAAGTACAATACGCGTATTGTTTAGGTGGATGTCGGAGGTCATTTGAGGTCACCAGAGATCAAAATGCAAATATATATTTAAAGTTATATCCGTCCCGGATCCTCCGTCCAGAAGTTACCGATCTCATTGTTTGCAACTGGATGTCTCCAATCATCGAATACAAGAAGCATACTGATTATGGTTAATATAAAACACATTTGAGGTCACCAAAGCTCAAAAAGCGAAGGTTATACAAGTCTCATTTTTTGGTAAGTGGATGCCCTATATTGAGGACCAGAATCCTGTTATTGACATTGTCAAAGGTGCATACGGTATCTTCAGAAGTCAAGTATGCACATATATCATTCTTAGCAAGTGGATGGCCCATATTGATTACAAGAAGGCTATTGTTTTGCTGGATGCCATAGCATTTTCACCATCTCTTCACCATCTTGTAATATTCAGAAGATCTTTCTTCATACTCTTCAACATTAGTAAAGAAGTATATCCGTCGAGAAGCAGTGCTTAAATATTATTTAAATATGTACCTTTTTTGCATGGTGTATTGTATTGGGCTCCTTCTGGGGTTTATGTAGTATTAGCACAGGTACCAGTTGCGCGATATCACATGACTTCTTGCCCTCTTCTGCGGCATTTCTCTTGCATGAAAGGGAGAGCTGTACAGGAGTGAGGAGTGCACGCGTTGGGAAGGGAGGGATGGAGTGCAGAGTGGATAGAAATGTTCTTGCATGCAAAAGTATCCAAACTTGATTGTCGGGTGCTTAATTATTGTAATGGTTTGTAAATAAAACCAACGATTTAAACTGAGCAGAATCTTCTTCTTCTTAAACTGTTTTAATTAACGGGGTTAAACGATGATCTGGTATGATCACCATTTATATAAGATATGTATACCAAGCCTATATACAATTCGATAGTAAAACTAGCCAGCTGCACGTATAATCATTGTTTTGAAAATATAATTGAACATATACTTAAAGTTAGTGGAGGGCATACTTCCTGAATCAATTGTTCGATTTCTGGATCAATTATTTGAATCCAGTTATAACCTAGTTTTCTGTTTATAATTCGCTGATATTTCACATAAGTTGACATATATTGGATTATGTCATCATATATTCAGTTCAATGCATACATTAAAATGAGTATATACTGAATTGTGACTGACTTGGAATTTGTCAACATGTTAATACACTTTAATACGGGGTAATCCATTCGAATATGTATGTAGAGATTATATGAAGTATGTGGCCAAATATAATCGTGTACTTAAATACTTATTTTTAAACGTACAAGCTATGCTCATATATTCACATTGGGGATATTAATATCACTTTATAACTGAAGGGATAAAAGAAGAAATGTGCAAAATATAATCTATTATTTCCCAACTTTATATTACATGTTTGCGAGAATATTTTCAGTTAGTAATGTAATTCACATTCAAATAATCCGTTGCTCTTTTAGCCCACCGTAGTTCCACTCCCAGGATTTGACAAGGACGCAGATGCAGCTGTATTGCGTAAGGCTATGAAAGGATTTGGTAAGTACAACACAATGTTGATTTATCTATACTCATAACCGCAAGTGATCTAGCAAGTTTCCAAAATTCGACTGTAATTTATACAGGGTTTTGACATGTGAACGCTCATCTTATAATGACAATGGCCAGTTGATGAGTCTTTGAATGTTGTAATATGTGCACCAAATGTTAATCGCTACCAACCTATCATATTAGCTGCACTAATACACTACTGGGAAAAGGTAGCATACTAATCTTTCAATTTTAGCTAGTTAATATTTGTGGCCAATACATCTTGCCATTCAACTGTATGAATGTGGCATGTCAGGCATATCCAACTTTTTTTTATTTTAAGGAGAAGCAATAAGTTTATTAAGTAAAGTCGCATATACATGTGGGTATTGAGTGGGATGGGCGAAAACGTGTCCATGTGGACCAAGTTACATATTATATGTTAGCTATGAGCGAGATGATCTGCTCGTCAGCAGTAACACACAAATATTTGACAGTCGCTTATAGCTACAATACTGTCATATCTTATGTTTTGACCATTTTTATTCCCGTGCAGGAACTGATGAAAAGGCCATCATAGATGTGTTGGTGTGCAGATCAAATAGCCAGCGGCAGGAAATAGCGAAACATTACAAAACTGCTTACGGAAAGGTAATTATCTATTTTCGTTTGTCTAATGAGTCTGACATACGGACCAATGTCACATATGTTTTCCTGATAGGAACTCCTGAAAGTTTCATTTTACTACATAGTTTGTTCTAGTGTAGGATGTACTTCAGGTATACGTAACACTGTTGTTAATATAATTCAACGGTATTCTTGACTACTATATTTTTCGTACCGCATGGTACGAACAATATAGTAATTTGCATATATTTTGAATGGATTTTATTAGGGATTATATGTGTACATTTAATCCTTTGAGCTTCATGTAATTACAAATTCGACTGTGATATATGCTCATATTATACGCTTCTTACCTCTACAGATAATATATGCTCATTACCCTCTGTACCCATTTTACATGCTGTAATACTGTTTAATGTGTTATCATGTT
>WXZC020000305.1:0-13038 GCA_011317855.2 Paelopatides confundens
CAGGGAAGGGATCTCTCTTATGAGATACGGCTTTTTGATATGAAAGTGATTATAAACAGAAAACTGACTGGGAAATTGGTAAACATATTTGAAAGGCAAAGAAAATTTATGGCTTTTTCTTTGCCTTTCAAATATGTTTACAAATTTCCTCAAATATGTATCATAAATAACACTAAATCATAAGCCTTATGTGAATGTAAGCTGAGCTAAAAGCTATCATATAGTTATAAATGACAAAGATAAGTAATGCAGGGTCTGTTTTTATCAGAATTATGTGTAGGTTCAATTTCCTTTAATTTATTCTACTAAGGAACAGTTTACCTGAATGAGGTAGATAACATGTGTTTATTATGAAGTTTTGAGGTCAGAAAATGTCATTGCTTATATTAAAAACATCCCCGTTTTTGCACTTACGCTGATGGTCAGGATGAAATAAAAGAAAATCCACAAATATATATGTATTTTTAGTTTGTATGACATTTACTGTTGTTTATATTTGGAGATTCCAAATGCTTATATATGCTTCTAATGAAATGCTTCTAAATGAATTGATACACTACATATTGAAGTAAAGTCATTCATATTAGTACTTTGTTTGGCAGTGAATTCAAAGAGGTTTATTACCCTTCTAGCTAAATTCCACTTAATTAATTCCACTACCAGTGAAGATAATTACATTTAAATATTATATATTCCTTTTAAAAAATTGTATATAAAATGCAAATTGATAGACTTGATTTGGCAGTACTGTTTTATATTTTTGTAAGTAGTAAAATAATACAGCAATTCAATTTGCTGTTGTTTTCTGTTGTTGCTTTTTTTTTTTGGGGGGGGGGGCGTATTTTAATATTAAAAATTGTATCCATAAGGAAGCCATACCGTATGTAAGGAAGATAATATGTCAGATAATTACAAAATATCATCCTTTTAAACAAGCGTTTATAGTTTTATATGTACAATGTGTGATTGTATTTTGTTTTACATATTGGTGTATGTTTGGACGTGATTGCTTGACAGGACCAAACACAGCCTCCGTTGATGACTTCTGGCGAATGATTATACAGGAGAGAGTGTCTAACATAGTCATGCTGACAAACCTGATTGAAAAAGGAAAGGTATTTAAACAAAATCCAAGCTCTCCTGCCATGTTGGTATAACATTATTATAATTTAAGAAACATGCGATTGTGTAAAACAGCACAACAATTGTCATGAACAACATTAGCATCGAAGTTAGCGATACTCAGTGAATTTCTAATCTTATGTCATTACCAAACAGTGACATGGTGGGAGAGACACCAATATTCTAAATAAACGTGTCCATTTCTCCTTACAACTTTGGGCAGGAAAATGAATTGAAACTGATTAACTGTGTCTTAGCCCGAAGAATATAGTATATTGAGAACTTTCCAAGCAAGCAAGATAAAAACAATATATATTTTACAATGGGAATACAATTCGAATGCATTCGTTTATATCCTATATTTGCTGCACAATCGTATCGCATTGTTTAAATTATTCTCTTTGATCAAACTTAATTCACTTCCAGTTTGAAATGGTAATACTTTAATACCATTTTGGCTTCGATGATAATCGTGCTGACACATATTAATTCGAGGTGTCTTCGAAATGATGCGGTGTGTATGACACACATGTTTTAAACGGGGTATCTCAATAAGGGAAACATTTGCATATATTGAACGAACCAGAAATCAAATCATGAAAACTTGTTACCATTATATCTCAAGAGGGAACACAATGACAAGATATACGATACTTTGTATGTGGATTTACCATATTGAGCATAGGAAACATGGAGGGCAAACGTTGTATGAGATCACTAGAAGACAGATGCTTAAAACACAATATCTCAATATAGTAAAGGTGGACGAACCTAGACAAATCATATTGTATTTGGTGGAGGTCAAACGTCATTTGAGGTTAGCAGAATTCAAAAGGTGAAACGTGGACTGATCTCATGTATGTAGTTTATGTCCCTTAAGTGGCACGAATCCTTTCATTTGTTGTGAAGGTTAAATGTTATTTGTCATAAGCGGACACGTTGTACACACTACCTCATATGGGAAACCTTGAATAGATATCATACGTCAGATGTTGATGTCACAAATTGTAAGTACATCTTGTAACAGAAGGAAAGCTTTGGGCAAATGTGGTTGTGGATCCCCATATCAAGTAGAGTATTGCTAATATTGTTCATTTACTGTAGAAGATCATATATATTAAAATAGGTGTTTAAAAGATTCATCATACTGCGTCACCGTAAGCTCAATTCATGTTTGCTCTGGTTAAAGTTTGATTAATGATTTCATATGTAAACAATCTGACATTCACATATGTTACTTATAATTGCACTATATGAGGGTAAATCAATATGTTAATTTTTGACATGTGAAATATAATGCATTGTGGAGTGAAACTGACAATCGCATCCAATTCAGTTACCTGCAGTATTGTATTGAGCACAAATAAAATATAAATATAATATCATGACATTTTACAGTCCCGTTGCATGCAGTATTGGCCAGACGCTGTTGGTGCAACAACGAAATTTGGAAAATTTGAAGTGAAATGGGACTCTGCAGAATCTTTTGCAGATTATGACATAAGAGGCTTGACAGTTGTTAATGTAAGTGACTATAAACATATCGATAATTCAAGAGAAATATGTATTGATCGTTGTCTTAAATTATGGAACAAAGATTTGATGTAGAATGAATCAAAGATCGATCGGGACAAAATATTTTACACTTCCAACATTAGTTAACATATATTAATATAAACCGCTGTGAAAATGATTTCTGTTCATTCCGTGAGGACATTGTTTATGTTTATTCCTTGCCGAAAATGTATTTCACGAAGAAATATCAAAGTCTCTTTGGTTTTCTAGGGAAATGAAAGCCAGAATGTGCGAAACTGGCACTATCGGTCATGGCCAGATATGGATGTACCAGAACAGGCCACTCCGTTGATTGAATTTACTAAGAGAGTGAAACTACACCAATCAGCATCAAGTAACCCTCTCTTGGTTCACTGCAGGTGATTAATCGTATTAAGTTATCATATTCACAACAATATGGTCCAATAAGTATAAAATGAAACATTTATAAAAGTTGGCTGCATTTCATTCCTAAACTTACATAACAATACTGAAATTCAATCAAGGAACTACTGCGACATTGAGTATTTCTTTTAGCACAAATATGTGCCATTAGATGACAATTAGCATTATATTGTATGCAATGTAGACTGTTCCTAGTTATGTTTGCCTTATTATCCCATTTATAATTGGCCTTCGCCCAACCAACATGACACTTACAAAGTGAAGCAGACTAAAACATATTGTTAACCATTAAACTTTATATTGCATCATTTGTTAGCGCCGGTGTGGGGCGAACAGGTACTTTCATTGCTCTGTACACACTGATGGATACTCTCCGGACTAAGGAGAGGATTGACATCTATGATTTTGTAGAAAAAATGAGAGAAAGCAGAATTATGATGGTGCAAACAAAGGTGAGTTTACAATTTGTATCTTACCTTTTCCATTTCACAGACTTTCTATTTCAAGAACCTAAGAATACCTTCTTTTTTTCTTCTTTTTTTTAAGGGCGAGAGTATATATTGAGGACAATCATTTTGGAGCAGAATTAGAAGTATGATAATTTCAATCACACCACTGTCTTGAAAAATTAATAGACATTGATAAGATTGAAATTATCGAAATTGGTAGAAAAGTATTCTCTTATATGTGTTGCAGTTTATTCGCACAACACACTACATTAAAACAACCATACATATACAAAAACTATACTCTTTGTTGTATTAATGTCAAGACATATATATGTTAGAAACCAAAAACAGATACATATCCTCAGTGTTGTTCAGGGGAGGCAAATCTTCAGATTTTTATTAAAATACTACTTAGGCCAAAGTATTACGGTTTAGCAATCAATGGACCGCCCATGAACCTAGAACTGCCCCTGGATCCGCGCGTGACGTCAAGCAAGCAAAACAAACATCACCACGTAGATCACACTTAACCAAAACTTAGCCTTCACGTTCATATATCTAGAGGTTTTGTGTATTGCCTACTGAATATTATAATCAGGGCAGGAGTTGTCAGGTCATTATACTAATAACTAGCAGTTTGCATCATTTTTTGAGTGATGGAGAATAAATACTTTAGTGGAACATGATTGTATAATTTTATAACCGAAGCGCTTGCAGCTGCTCTAAATAAGCATTTTATATTGAATCTGAATTTAAAGCAACTACAATGCAGCTGATTAGCTTCTATTGAAGTTTCATTTAAAATATTCAAGTAAATTTGTTTGTATTTGAGTACGTGTTTGTTTATTCTTGCATTTGATTAATATAACAACGGTGTCCAGGCAACATTTTTTTGTAGAATCAAACGAAATCGTTATCTACTTGCTTGCTTACTAGTCATATTTAAACAAAGCACGATCTGTAAATTGTTATAAAAGTGATCCCAGCATACCGCTATCTAAATGTTATAATGTTGCTAAATATATATATGCCATTGATATTTTATAATAGGTTCAGTTTAAATTTCTGCACACCTGCCTTTTGGAAGTGTACTTGACTGATGAGAAAGAGATTTCAATCGAGACCATAGCTTCCTTTGTTAAGGATGTGGAAGCAGCAACTTTGGACAAGGAATTCAAGGTTCGTTTAATTAAGGAGAGAGCATGGAGTTGAAATATATAAATACCCATCCAACATGCATGTCTCAGTCCCATTTGAGACCCATGTGGGTCCCAAGTGGGTTTTAGGTGAGCCCCATTTGAGCCCCAAAGTGAGTATATGTTATGGATAACATGTGAGCTATATATGAATTGGACTAGGCATATGGAAAACAAAATCTGTCTCGATGTGAGAAGGATATGCATGAAATTGACACATATACCTGAACAATTAACATACTACTAAATAAAGTCTGCAATGAATAGACGTATTTTGTTCCAATTCGTAAACTTCGGCATTAGTAAATCATGAATTTACGAATACGATACAGGTAACTTCAACTTACTCAAGATAATGCCACTCTAAGAAAGATATAACAAACTTCATTGTTATTGAATGAAAGTGATAAAGTTAGAGCGTAATGTATATACTAGCAGCACTAGTCCAGTAGCCATTTGAGAAAGTTGTATTTTCAATTTCTTAACCTTCTCGAAAAAACATCGCGGCTTCTATGAAAACTCCTTTGGCAAAACTGACAGTAAATGTTTAAATTCAATTGATGATATTCCCAGATAATGTGCAGTATTTACAGTTTACCTTATACATTACATTGCACATATCATCCAACGTTTCAGCCTTTCGTTTTCCAACTGTAAGTTTCTTGTTTATACTGACTTATATACCTGTATGTGTGATATGCTATATCATCCAGCATATAGAGTAGTAGTACTGTATTGTACAGTGGAGTGATATGTGGTATAGTCATAATGCATGCGTGGCTAGGGTAGTACAGTGGATAATTGTAATAGCATACCAACTGTCATTGACAAATGACACAATTTGTGTGCGCTCACGAAATGCTAAAACTGAGAGCATAGTATTACATATTTTCCTCTAAGGTGATATACCACTTCAAGTCTGCCTGAAAGTAGACTACAGAGAAGAACCTTTTCATTAAATTGTAGGATTATTCGTAAAAAAATATACTGTTATATTCAGTTAGAGTTTCAGGCCGTTGCATATTTGCCCAAACTCAACTTTTATTATGTTTCCGTAACAAACAGAATACAACTGATCCAAAAAAGTATTAAATAATCCACTTATTTTCGGAACCCACCAATTTAGCCCACGCAGAGACCTAGCCCATGGAAGCTCAATTCAATCAGGCAAAACCAAAGTGGTCCCCACTTGGGGCTTACTGACTGGGCATTGTGTGTGTAAATAGTCATTCAGTACACACTGATAGTCTAGTAATGTCGGTTAAAATTAAGGATATTACGTATGTTATTGTTCTTGAACATGCCGCCACTCTGACAAGAATCTAAGTTTTCTTTAGGGGGAAAAATGACAATAATATTACAAATGTCATGGTCATTCTTAAATGTGAGAACAATTCTTGAAGCTGAATGAAACACTGAATGATTCTTTAATTTGTATAATGATATTTTGACCGTTTCTGAATCCAATTTCGACATGAAATAGCTAATGGCGTAAATAAGTGAACCAACCTGCACGTAACAATCAAGGAACTATGGTCATTGGAGTAGTTATGTTAACGTTGTAACATTTTGTTGCGAACTAAGTAGGGTATTGAGTATGTTACTCAGACTCTCAATAGTATCTGGTTAAGTTTTTAACATGCCAACATTATCATCCTTGACAATTATATTTATTTTGCCTTTGAAATCCCTTCATGTATACCCGGATAGTTTACTTTTATCTTGCAAATCTGTAATTTGCTGTACGTATATTCTTCGTTTTGAGGTGTTTTGGGGCTAAGTAAATGTATACTGATTACATTATTGCTTATAGGACTATGTATCCTTAGGGAGTACAATAATTATATTGTTTTGCTTGTATGTCATAGGTCAGTTGAGGTCACTAGTGGTCAAAACCTAAACACATTGTAAACATGATACTTCCAAAAGTACAGCTGGGCCAAACTTCATATTCAGTATCTATGTTCAGTGTAGTAAGTTTTTAAAAATCGATACAGTTGTATGTAGGTCAACATTCATTTGAGGTCAACAGCTTGGACAAGCATGTAGGTTCATCTTCATTAGTACAAGAACCCGTTTTTTGTAGAGGTCATAGGTAATTTGAGTTCAACATAGGTCAAAATTTGAAAATATAAATAATAACTATTTGCCTATTTTTCTACAATGAAGCTCTTGTCTAAGTTTGATAGATGGTCCAAGAAGGCACACAAAGCAAAGGCTGAAGCGGCAGAGAGATGTAGATTCCCAGAAATGATCCCAGGTAAGCAGAGTAGCAAATTAATTATAGTTTTATTTACTGCATACAATTTGTATATTGAAAACAGTATGTCTTGGGAGAGAAGTGTGATCTTAATATGGGCTGATGATTTGCTAGCTCGCTCTCAGTGAATATGTTTGATCTGCGAGATGACAATATTTACTATGAAAATATTTTTATTTTCTTTATGTCTTTATAGTTGAAGCTAAACGTCCATTTCTCCAATGCCAAAGCAAATTTGGTGCCAACAATTACATCAATGCATGTTTCAGTTCAGTAAGTTTTCAATGTTAGTCCTTGGTTTGTCTTCATAATCGTTAGTAACATTTAATAATTAAGGTATATACATAATATATATTACCCTCTTAATGTGTTAAATTAATTTAGATCCCATAGTAATAGTATGTTTTCCCTCCCAACATATGTACATTTCTGGAAGACTTCGTGACTATATTGTATCTATTCTTGGTACAGTCATTTCTCAAGAAAGATGCGTTCGTTGCCACCCAGTCTCCGATGCCGAACACTATTGAGGATTTCTGGAGGTTAGTCTATGACTGGAAATGTCCTCTGATCGTGATGCTAAACCAACTGGATCCAAAAGATGAGGTATCAGTTTCGTACCTACGAAGAAATATATATATATATATTATCTTTCGTAGAACAGAATATATTATATTCCACAGAAAAATATATCTTATCTTCAAGCAAAAGAATACATCATATTCTCCTGAAAAGATATATAGTATATTCAGCCGAAAACAATATATATAATCCCAACATATATATATATATATATATATATATATATATATATATATAAATATATATATATATATATATATATATATATATATATATATAAATATATATATATATATATATATATATATTTATATATTTATATATTTATATATATATTATATTTCGTTACTATCGAATATATAGGTTAAAATAGGCCTTGCTGCATCAAGCAGTCAATGAAGTTGTACTAAAATTTAAGTCTGCATTGTTGTGTCGGGATTTGCTCTCCGAAAGTAAATTCTAAAGTCATCTTAAAATATGTTAGAAGTCATAAAGCATTGTTTTTACTTGTGGTAAAATAATAACTGATTAATGTACCGTAACTCGTTATGTATACAGTTTACGCATAGACATGTACGTACATTCATTGATGATATTAACATTAAAATAGTTACCCAGATTACGTACTTGACTCGGAAATTCGATATTTCTTCCCAATTGAGGTAGTTGTGCATTGAAGATGAAAGTTAAATCAGTCAAATATAGACGTCAGTCATATAAGTCCCATCTGTTCACGTGATTTAGATATAAGGTGAAGGATTGTCCCCTTTTGGAAAAATAGAAAATTAGAAAAATTGTGTATATATATGTAGTTAATGTGTACCTGGGGTGCAGATGTGGATTAAGGGGTGTCGTTCCCCTACTACCGATATTTTCAACGAGGTTAATAATGTTCATTAATTTCCTTGTTCCCACCTGGAACACACTAATTGTTCTACGATATTTCAGGATTTTTTACTTTTTGTCAAGAGTTGATATTTACCCTGAATTTGCCATTGTACTCAGTATAAAAATAAGATGTTTTCAAGGGCTTTTGCCAATATAGAATTTTAGCAAAAACCTGATTCTTTTTTCCCCAACATTGTGAACTGCTTAACACTTCCAGTGCCTGTAACCTAGCCCCAACTTCGCGCGAAATTTGCATTCCCCCCTCCCGGCCATATGGTCTACCATATTTTAGGTCAATTTGTGGCCACAGCGACACTGGATTACCATATTTGTTGGTGAATTTACCTCCTCCTTTAACAAATTTAGATCTATCCCTGTTTGGCCAAGTTTTTCAAACTAATACAAATACATAGAACACACAGGGGCGTCACTCTGGGTATAATAACCCGCCCACACCCTCCAATGATTATATGTCGAGCGAATCGTCTGGTATGTCTGACAAATCATGCCGTCTGTCGAGTATAGTCACCCAGTTGTCGGAAACAGTCTCGCTTGGCGATGTCCATATATGATCGGGTAGACTGTGTGACCTAGTGGTTATAACATTCACCATGCAGCCGGGAGGCTGTGAGTTCGATTCCTGGCCGAGTCATTGCCAAGACTTGAAAAAGGGACATACTGATGTACTGCTGGGGCCAGTTTGTGTCTGGATGTAAAAACACCCCCATACGGCAATGTTTCAAATGAGCTATTGATGAGATGTGTGTATATGAGGTAAGCGCCTAACAAGTGACTCTCATAGAGCTCTACACAGAGTTTAAAGGTCATCACAATTTGCCCTATACAAATATATATTAATAATAATAATAGATTCACGTTCACCCGGTGATGTATTTCCTAGCTCCTCTAAAAATGATTGGCCATCGGGCGAATTTTGCGTTTTTTATGATGCCGTTAGCAAGTCTCCCGGTTGTCGGAAACACTATGGTCGTGCACGTCTGGATGACGGTATATCTAACATATCGGGTAGATAGGCAGGATACCGGGGTGCGACAGGGTGCGAATCACTCAGCCCACTTTTTTTTATTTTCTTATTAAAAATAAAATAAAATTTTTATTTATTCGTGTTGATTGCCTGACATAATTTGTACGGTGGAGAATTTTGCAGGTTGGTGATCGTAACATCTGTTTTCAGAAGGAGAGGCGTGTCCCCCTCCCTTATACCCCTCACATGGATCAGCTACGGACAGAGATCAGAACAATTTTCTCATCTCAAAGTAGTTTTCCCCTCATTTCCGGAGATTAAATACAGCCTCCAGGTCCATTGTTCAGAAAGGGATTGACATTGCCAATTTGGAAGTTGTGGCGAGGTCGAAAATTTGTGAATTTCTGTCGGGTAAATTTTTTAGCAAACCACAAAAGAAAAGCGCTACCCCCTAACAAAATATTATATGCACGCATTTTGGAATGTATGTACCGGTACATCTATAGATCTAAATTATGGAATCGGTATTATTCTTATTTTTCAAAGACTGAAAATATGGTACAATGGTAATAGTAGAAATACTTTTCCCCTCATAAGGAAAATTTTCTCAATATAGTGTCTATAGTCGATTTACAAATTCAAATAATTCCCCCTCCCATTGCCAAGACTTTAAAAAGGGACCTACTGACACACTGCTGGGTGCTCAGCGTTAAAGTATCAGATTGGGGCCAGATGGGTGTCTGGATGTAAAATACCACCCGACGTGAAGTGTAAGTTACAAACCACTTCGGCTTTCCCACATGTATATAGGTGGTAGCTTAGCGTCGTAAAATAACTGAAACTATAAACTATAACTATAACTCTCACCCGCACAATGACTAACACTATATAAATGTTCTGCACCCACTGAAATAAATGTCTGGATCCGAGATGGAGGTGCACAAGAGATGCCCATCTCCTTGCCCAAATGGTAAGGTCATCTAGCTGCAAACTGGTGCTCTTTAGTGAGTGAAATTGGTACCATTGAAATTTTTCATTTTGTAGTAGTGTACAATATGAACGTTTTACAGAATAGAGTGCCATTCAACTTAGCCAACAAGCAATGGCCACAATATAATTTCCCTTACATTGTACTTGGTCAATTTAACTTGACTCAACTCATCAACAAACCAAAGTATGTCTGTTAATATGGTCAACTGTTCTTCACTTCATTGATTACATTGTGAAAATCAAAAGACTTATTTAAATGACCATTTTAAAATATGGATAAAGTTGTGCGAAAAGGATACTGGACCATATTTGACCCGATGCATTCAAAACGATTTTGTAAAATCCTCTGCAGAAAAATTAAAGTTATTGGTGAACAAATTGCTCAATGATAAATAAATTATGTCCTTATAATTTGTAACAGCATTATCTTGTTTGTTATTCTAGACACATCTAACTGTTTTAATGTCAGTCGCATTTTACTACCAACAACACTCGGAACACATTTGCTGCAGACATATTACTAACTCAACATATTAAAACATTTGTTGGATAGTTGTAATTATTATCTTCCAATGCAGTTGATGGTGTTTTATGGTGTTTATGGTTAGTTGGAACACATGGTGTGTCTGTTCCTTCACTCCCACTAATAATATACCACACTGTCAGGGTTACAAATAAGTCTTGAAACGTGAGCAAATTGATCATATATTTGTAAGGACAGTAACCTAGACTGGACTCTAAAAGCCATCAAAGTTAAGTATCTAACACAAGATCTGCCGTTGACAACAGTGCCATTTTTTAATTATTTTTCTCTATTTTTCTGAGGGCATGAGCATTGGTGTGGAAGAGAATATGGTTTATATGCAATCTTTAGAACTGTTAATTATTTAGAAGTGTCATGACTGTTTTTATCTTATACAAATAAGTTTAACACAAAATACGCTGATAATGTAAGCAACAATAATTTGAAATGGATAATATTAGAAAATAAGATATTTTAATTTCTTTTGTATTTTGATCAGACTTGCTCTAAATATTGGCCAGAATGTGGTTCAGCAGAGTATGGCCACATGATTGTAGAGTTAAAAGATGAGCTGGATCGGGGATTCTATGAGTACCGTGTGTTTGAATTGAGACATGTCTACGACAAGGTATGTATATTAACTAAGTATATATGTAGGAGTAATCTATGAGAGCTGCATACATTTTGTATCAATTAGACCAGTTCCATGCAAGTATTTTCTAACAATGTCTCAAAACTGGTGATTCACCACCACGGTTTTTCATTGGTTCGACGTCCTTTGCTATGCTTTGTTAAATATCTTATCATATATAGGCAACCAAGAAATCAACATCAGTAACCAAACATATAGAGCATGCGTAAATCATGTTATTGTTCTTACCTTACGTCATATTACAAGTTGATTGGCATAGAGCAGGGATGGGCACCAACATAGCCAAATAAATGGATAAAAGACATAACTTGGCGTTTTTGTTTTCATTTTCCCCCAATGTTCCAGTCGAAATACACATGATGACACTAGGATGGGACATATGTTTGTTGCAGGCTATCATATATGTAACGGCCTACCTTCTTTCATGCCGCCCCAGAACTCGGAAACAATCATTATACCAGTCATGCTAGGTGTCCTGATTTTTCTTTTACCACTCAATGATCCATACTTACTTGGAAGGGCATTGCTAATTATTCCAAGTTTGATAAATATCTATTAAAACATGTAAGATATAAAGAATGAATCATAGGCTGGCAATCTTACAACTGTCACATCAGTGGTCTAACCTGGTGTAAATAAGCCTGCATCTAGCTAGAGGGTATTTAAAAAAAAGAAAGAAGCACGCAATAATCTATGAATTTATTAATACGGTTATCCTAAGAGGGCACCACCAGACTTGATCAGCACAAATTGTTCTTTATTGTCAACCGCTATCTCACCTAACTTCAAAATATTGAGCCGCTGAAACATCGGAAAAGATCGCGAATCTTGAGCAAACAGTTTACTGAACACATTAATTACTTGCCAGAAAGGCTCACGGTCCGCACATATAATTATGTTTTCTAAGACTTAAGCGGGCCGCAGGAAATCGGCCAGCGGGCCGCACTTCGGCCATATGTCAGAGTTTCTTAATCCATAGTTGGGTGCAATACTAATTACAAGGGTCAATAGCGTCGGAGGATCACATTAATTTACACCGTCATATGTTAGGACAGAAGAAAATTTGGGAATGGTAAATGTATGCTATCCCTTTATGATATCTAAAGAGAAGTTTTTGTCATCTTGTCAATGAGACATATATACAAAAACTTTCATCAACACATTTTGGGGACCAAACACATGAGATTGATATGTCAGCCATGTTATTTCAGTATTAACATCTGTAGGAGGCTATAAATCAATGGCAAGTGTTAATTTAAATATTCATGAATCTCTCATATCAATTGTTTCTCATTCTGTTTCTCATTCTGTTTCCTTATATACATGACATTACTTGGTTTTGCAGAACATGTTATCAATTCACCACATGAAGCTGAAGTCATGGGATGAGGGTAGTTACGTTACTAAACTAATCCAAGAGATTGACACACTT
>WXZC020000306.1:0-13033 GCA_011317855.2 Paelopatides confundens
CCATAGGCAACACTTAGCCGGTGTAAGCCTGTACGTATTTTGTGTTGTTGCTATATGCAGTCTGTAGGCAGTAGGTATCATGGTATAAGCCTGTGTATTTGTATGATTGAGATACAGCCCTGTAGGCCCCTGTATGGTGTGTGGAATCTTCCCCACGTGAATACAATAACACAGCATACATTCACTGCACACAGCAAGTGTAAAATCATTGTATGTAAGTTTGAAATATTTCGAAATGGATCATAACATATGCCACAATGCATGGCCTTTGGGTCAATAATATATCTTCAATCATAAACCGAATTCAACTCAAATAAATTTCGCGTAGAGATTACTGCCAACAATTTATTACAAACTTCTGCAGTCGATGACAGTTAGTGTACAACAAACAAACTTTGCTCTCCCAGGAAACCTTAGAGCCCATTCTGCGGTCTTCGGGCTAGCGGAGGATTAAAATATTAATTATAATACTCTGTGGTCGAGGCCAGGTACACAGAGTCATTCTTTATGAAAAATAAGAGGAAATAACAACAGTGTTTTTGTTTCGTTTGACTCTACGTATATGCAACATAGTATTATCATTTATGTAAAGCTGGTTTTTAAGGTGTATTGACAGATAGGGCGTTGTCATTTCTAAATAATAACATTAACAATGTTAGTTCATTTAACTTTAGGCTGAGCAAAGGCACCGCATAAATTCTTCTTAGTAAAACCCACACAACAAAACAAAATCATCAAAAGAACTAAATATTTCGAACTTTCAGATTGACAATAACAAAATAAAAAAACAATAATTGGGTGAAAGTTGAAAAATTATTTTAAAAACGATATTTTAAAATACATTGACATACCTACTTTTTTAGTACCGGTACATCATAGGCTATATGCCTACTGCCTAAATGATGGGGTTTTAAACATATAGGCTGGGCAACTACCGTATATGATCACGTATAAACTGGATTGTCCAATTGGCGGCCCGCGAGCCAAACCCGCCTGTCAAAATATTTCAATCCGGCCCGTGAACAGGTGAATGATACAGGGGAGAGTGGGCGGGGTGGGGTGGGTTCTATACAGAACGTGGCTTTATCGCTCTTGGCATGACACGAATATCAAAGGAAATAGTTGGAATGTAAAATACAGCGAGGAGTAAGACATATAGTGCTTAAGGAAAAATAAGACCGATACTGCATATTTAAATGCATTCTACAAATCCATAAGCAAACAGGGGGTACATGAACCACCCCCAATTGGCAAAGCTTCCAAAATTGGTTAAGGTTTTTTTTACTAAAATATGAGAAATTGTAGAACATAAATGTACTTCGAAATATGCAAATGACAGCGTCGCTTTGCATCTACGCCCCCATTATATGGTCACATCCAGCAGGACAGATATCTACGGAGATTTGATATGTTTATTGTGTTGTTATTATTGTTATATTTCATTAGTATTATTATTATTATTAGTTTCTGATATTGTTTTTGTTTATAAAATCTATTTGTTATTCGTATTATTATTTTGTTGTTGTATTCGTCTGTTTATATTACTATCGTTGTTATTATTAATATTGTAGTTTGTAATGTTGCTGTTGTTACAGTATTAACGTTTTTGTTGTCGTTTTAATGACTAATTTAGCTGTTGTTGGTCTTATTATTGTTATTTCGTTGTTATTGGTGTTGATATTACGGTTAATTTTGTTTTTATTGTTATCATTATCATTACTAATATTATTATTGTTGCTGTTGACTTTTTACATTGTTGTCGTGGTTGTTATTAATAGTGTAGTTGTTACTGTTGAGGTCGTATATTTTGTTATTGTTTTATTACTAATGTAGTTTTTGTTCTTATTGTGATAATTTATTATTATTATTATTGTTCTTACTGTTTATATTAATATTGTTATCGTTATATTGTAGGTGTTACTATTGCTGTTGGATATGTTGTTATTGTTTTATTACTAATGTAGTTTTTGTCCTTATTATTATCATTTATTATTATTAATAGTACTATTGTTACTGTTTATGTTACTATTTTTGTCGTTCTCGTTATTAATATTTCAGTTGTTACTATTGCTGTTGGATATTTTGTGATTGTTTTATTACTAATGTAGTTGTTATTGCTCGTATTATTATAATTGGACTATTGTTAGTATTGTACATCTCATTGTTATTATTATCGTTTTCATTTTATTTTGTGACACGGTGTTTGTGGTTAGCCTGCAGATATAGATGATGTGAGTGAGATTATTCAGTCACACATGGAGTGGTTGGCCTGATATTCAGGGGACTGTGGCTTGACATGTTTTGGATCTGATTGAAAATGTATTTGGCCGCTGGCTTCATGGTTTCGCTTTGGCTTACATGGTAACACGAACACTATACAGGGAGCATATGGGTAGGATATGTATGGCTTACATGATAAGTACATGAACACTATACAGGAAGCATATGAGTAGGCTTATGGCGTACATGCTAAGTACATGAATACTATACAGGGAGCATATGAGTAGGCTACTTATGGCTTACATGCTAAGTACATGAACACTATACAGTGAGCATATGAGTAGGCTACTTATGTGTCCCAATGACAGAGTGATGGTCTGTCGGTGTTGGTAATAAAATGAAGCATATTGTTTACATATTCCGAGATACTTACCTTATACACTTTGTGTATATTTGTAAGCTCATCAAATTTGTTGTAAATTTCATTTAACATATAAACCACTTTCATCGGTTCACATCGGGAACAAATATCGGTAAATCTCACGATATCGCTGAAGAGGATGGTTACTTCTTTATACTCTCCTGAAAATACAAGAACAAATATTAATTAATTAATTATATCCATTTATCTCTCAAAATGACAATTACGATACTTTGATATACTCTCATAAAAGGATACACACAAATCGATTTATTAATATCGCTGCAAAGGGCGTTTACTTCGTTATACTCTCCTGAAAATGCAATAATACCAATGGGTTTATCTTATCCATGCCGATGAATACCCTTGTTTCGCTATACTCTCGTGAATATCTGAGGAAATATCACTTAATCGAATTATTGATATCGCTGAAAAGTACGAATACGTCGTTAAAATAATAGCAATCGGTCAACTAATTTAACCTAAAAATATTAAACAAGTAACAATTGATATATTTTTATTTTATTTTATTTATCTACATTGTCCTGAAAAAAATATTAATCAATATATTTATCGACATTGATAAACCATATTATTGATATTGCTAAAAGGGACGGATTCCTTGTTAAAATCAACCAAAATTTGATTGATAGATTATTGGACATCGGCAAAATCCATTGATAACTTTGATACCCAATCCACTTCCACGCACCCCCCCCCCCTGAAAAAATACCATCTTAATTATTAACTTGAGTAAATATGAACTTGGTGTTTGACATTTGTTTATATTTTACAAATGCTTGTTAAAATATATAATATACCGAGTTGTAGATACGATTAAACACGGATAGTATTATAAACAGTTTGTATGTCCATTAGCTAAGTTCAACGGTTCTTGACACTGAGACTAAAGGCAATATTATTATTGCTAAAATAGGCAGTAAAGGGCACCAAAGAGCGTGTTATCGGGAAATATATACTCTTATATACTCTTAATTCCAGAGAGAGAAAGTCTTCAAGATGATGACTATTTCAAGGAGTGACGTTCATGCTTATTAAAGAGTGACGTCATACATATATATCTCCTTGAGAGTGACAATATTCACTAGTTATACAGATAAATATAGTTTCAGTTATTTTACGACTCTAAGTTGCAACATATACATGTTGGAAGCCGAAGTGGCTTGTAACTTACACTTCACGTCGGGTGGTATTTTACATCCAGACCCCCATATACATGACGTCAAGGAGTGACGTCATGTATATTTATCTCTTTCAGAGTGACGATTTTAACTAGTTCTAGAGATAAATATACATGACGTCACTCCTCGATAAGAGTGACGTCATGTATATGTATCTCTTTCAGAGTGACAATATTCACTAGTTATAGAGATACATATACTTTACGTCACTCCTTGATTAGAGTAGGCCTAAAACTAACTCCTCGCAGATTTGGCATTGGACACTTTCAAATAGTGAATTCTTAATCTTTACGAATTAAAGTGTACAGCTTCAGCGATAGACTAAGACAATATAATTAAACATACTTCATATTACTCTGAGTAATACTATATATTTTAATTATGTCTTCAATTTATTACGTAAGTATTAAAGGTGATAGATTGTCTCATTGTAGGATAACGTCATATATTGTACGTTGCACGTAACTTCCGTCAAAGAAAAACATGTATTGTTCTGCTATACCTAATTAGAATGTTACAAAAATGAAAATGTTTTGATTGCATTAGTTGATATATAAAGTACATCAATATATGATATAACTGTGACGTCAGCAGGCAACAATTAGTGTGGCATATATATATACAATTTCACACGTGGTCTTACCTGTTTTGAGGATACAGAAATCGATAAGCATACTTTTAATCGAAGGTACGTTGAGATTTTAAATTGTAATAACAATCTCCGTCTAACTAGTGTGTGGTTGAAACTAAGGCAATATATGTCTAATAATATTGTATTAACATTTCCCTCTGTAATCAGACAAACATCTGGCCACCTTTAAACACGTTGAAAGTTGTGTTTCTGTACTATAATGCAATACTGTGTTACCTATACTACTATAATTCAATACTTTGTTACCTATACTACTATAATTCAATACTTTGTCAAGAAATGTCATCAACCCAATTGATGAAGGTTACAACAATATGTCAACCATCGATAAACTGACATCATTGTCAACCCCGGTCCCCTTACATCAGAATTGTAGTCACGTGATCACGCCTCATGATCATAATATATACCTACTGTATATCTACTCTGAGTAACCATACTTCCTCGTAATCATTTATTTTTATTTTCGTTTCATGTACCCCCTTATAACAGATAGATGACCGTTCAAAATATCAATTCCAATATACTATAAAGGGTCGTTAACATGATGCAATGTGGCAGATCCTTGTCCGTTAAGGACGAATGCTGTTTTAACGGTAGATATCAACATAGTTTGATTTACAATGCTAAACAGCTAAAATGCTAAACAGCCATGAGCTGAGAACTGCAAGTTTGAGAGTTTAGCTCTCTGGCATAGGTAAATCAATAGACAGGTCATGGATACGAGTACATGTGTCGAGAGACCTCCTTATTGTAATGCTGCATAGACAGGTCATGGATACGAGTACATGTGTCGAGAGACCTCCTTATTGTAATGCTGCATTTGAAAACCCGCCATATTCTGGACATGGTGGGTTTTTGGCAATTAATAGTTCATGGTCACTCTGTTTGTGGAAGAGACAATTGGTTGTTGCAGAATATATTATACGGAGATAAGTGGTCTCTTGGTAAGCTAAAAAATGCAGCATTATGCTAACAGTTTGTACATCTACGGAACACTATCTGATTCACAATGTTAATAGTAATATCAATATGTCAGGAATGTTATCAACATCTTACAGTATAATATCAGTATGTCAATATTAATATCAGTATGTCAATATTAATATCAGTATGTTATGATTCAATATCAGTATGTCAAAAAAAAATCCCTAAAACTAAAGATAAGCATGTCATGAATAATATTAATGGCATAAATCAACCTGAGAAATATCCTAACAATTGGTTTTCGATTTGAACCGGTTCGCGTTGACTGGCGGCTTACGTTCGTTTCACAAGGTTAGAACAAATATCAGCATGTTATAGTCTAACATCAGTATACCAAACTTGACAAATTGATATTACTCCTAACATTGTGAAACAGACAGCGCTCCGTATAGATATTATCTATCGGGATGACATCAACTGGTTTTCGACTTGTCTTGTTACAAACGAAAACTAAATAGATGGCATTATACTTAGGTAATTTAACACATTAATTATCACATTACACATACGACAATCCATTTATAATGGACCTTGTAACATACTACATAACACGAAGTCCACATAACGTACTGGTTTGGGTATTCACGAGCATCTATACCTACCATTGGCAACATCTAAACTCCATTGATTCATCTAATTCTATTGGAGATACCCTTTAGCGTTAATTTGTGTAGATTGGGCCGCCCATACGGCCGCACATGCGCAGTCATACTCATTTAGCTTTCGATAGGGAGCCGAGAGTGCAGCAGCGCCGACTCCTAGAATACCCGCTTTCTTGCTAGCGTCTTCTTGCCGCAGAACGGACACGCATGCCCGGGTTAGAAGAGGGCTCTGTGGCGCAGGTCTCATCCAAGAACATAATATAGTCTGTGCGGGCGTACCCGATAAGGCGGCAAGAAGTGTAGGCCCTGCTCCTGCGAAACTCGCAATGAAGATAGCCCGGGCCCATCTCCCGAAGGAAATTGGGCATCGTGGAATTCAAGGCACGGATGCGCGCTTCCCACCGTCGCGGGGTGAGTGACGGGAATGTTGCCCAGGGAAAGTATAGAGGCTCGTAAATACCCAAACCAGTAAGTTTTGTGGAATTTATATCGCCTATCTATACTTACCCTGGTCAACATCTAAATTGCAGAATGGTACCGTTAAACTGGCCGGCGGCCCGACCGCTGGAAAGGGGGCGACAGAGCAGCTCTGCCGAAATCCGCATCATCCACGAGAGGATCCGAGAGGGAGCCGGCGATGAAAGTAGAGGGTGTCCTTTACGCTGCCGCATTCAG
This sequence comes from Paelopatides confundens, assembly GCA_011317855.2. NCBI lineage: Eukaryota > Metazoa > Echinodermata > Holothuroidea > Aspidochirotida > Synallactidae > Paelopatides > Paelopatides confundens. The sequence continues at coordinate 6,760 of WXZC020000306.1, forward strand.
AAAAAAAACGAGAATGTGCACGCCTGCGAAAGGAGCCCAAGACGCCGATTTACCCCTGACCACGTGTGCATGTGGCCTACCCTATGCATTCGGCGAGAACACTTCGGACAGCCATCGCAATTCGGTGCCCTTGAAGGCCTAGCTGAGATGAAGGACGAAGAGACTTATGGAGGTCCGAAGGGGCCTCCCCCTGTCTAAATACCACATAAGAGTCCGCACAGGGCACCGTAATCTGTCCTCGGCGATGGAGGAGAAAAACCCATAATATCGGAGATGAGAACCCCGGGATGGAGTCGAAGTATGCTTGTCGGGCAGGAACTCGGAGTCCGGAACCAACCTGAGCCCATGCGGCTTGAAACCCGTGGGTGTGAAGGCGGCCTTACGTCTGGCTGAAGCCACCACTACAAGAAAGAGTATTGTGAGCCAAGTCCGGCAAGGGGGCCCGCGCCATATATTCGAAGGGAGACGCGCTAGCGTCTCCAGAACTGCGTTCATGGACCAGGAGGGGATGGAAGGTCAGGGAGCAGAAGATTGGCAACCTGGCCCTGCTCGCGGTGCCGAACAGGTCTATTCGTGGCCTGTAGAGGTGGAAACAGTCATTTCGTCCTCCTGGATACCAGCTCCCACTCTCCTTGATTTTCATGGCCCCTGGCAAGGCGCTCGCCAACCTGTTGTCCTTACCAGCAATGTGGGACGCCCTGAATTGGAAGTCGTGCTGTCAGCACCGCATCAGGGGGACCACGTCACGTGACAGACTCGAAGAGTGATCCCCCTGTTGGTTGATATAGACTACTGCGGAGAACATTGTTAGGAACTTGCCCTGCCCTACGTCCGTCGGAGCTTGACGGCCCTCGCCACTCCCTCCATCTGCAGCACGTTTACGCGATGGCTTCTCCCATGCTGTGACCACTTTCTTGAGAGAGTGTGACTTTGGGGAAAGCGCCCCACTTCGAGAAGGAAATGTCGGTGGTAACACAGAACTGGTCCCGCAGGACTGTGAACACCATCGCAGAGGCTGGCCTCCGAGCTCCACCACTACAGGTGCTGTTGGAGGGTCTCCGTCCCGGTGACGACAACAGAAGAGTCCACGGTGTAGGGCCTGAAATGCGCCAGCAGGTGAAACTGGAAGGGCCCCAAGCGCAAATTGCAAGGCAGGGCGACGTCGACTTGGCCCGCCACTAGTCACGGAATACACACTCACTGCGTGCTGGAACGGAGAACAGGGACTGAAGGGCGCTGACCTTCGAAAACAATGTGGGGAAGCGCCCATCTGAAGGTGAGAAGGTCCCTCGTACAAAAAGTACTTGCGCGCTCAAGAAGACCAGCGCCTGCGTGTGGAAGAGCTGTGACTCCCCCCAGTGTATCACCCAGCCCAGATACTGGAGGAGAGCGAACAACACCATTCCTCGCTCTTAGACTTCCGACAAGGAAATTGGGCATCGTGGAATGCAAGGCACGGCTGCGCGCTTCCCATCGCCGCGAGGTGAGTGACGGGAATGTTGCCCAGGGAAAGTATAGAGGCTCGTAAATGACCCAAACCAGTAAGTTTTGTGGAATTTACATCGCATATCTATACTTACCCTGGTCAACATCTAAATTGCAGAATGGTACCGTTAAACTGGCCGACGGCCCGACCGCTGGAAAGGAGGGACAGGGCAGCTCTGTCGAAGTCCGCATCATCTACGAGAGGATCCGAGAGGGAGCCGGCGACGAAAGTAGAGGGTGTCCTCCACGCTGCCGCATTCAGAAAAAAACGAGAATGGGCACGCATGTGGCCCACCCTGTGCATGCGGCGAGAACACTTCGGACAGCCATCGCAAATATGTACCCTTGAAGGCCTAGCTGAGAGGAAGGACGAAGAGACTTGTGGAGGTCCGAAGGGGCCTCCCCTTTCTAAATACTACATAAGAGTCCGGACAGGGCACCGTAATCTGTCATCGGCATTGGAGGAGAAAAACCCATAATCTCGGAGATTTTGGGCAGGAACTCGGAGTCCGGAACCAACCTGAGTCCATGCGGCTTAAAACCCGTGGGTGTGAAAAACTGCTTGCGCGCCCAAGATGACCAGCGCCTGCGTGTGGAAGAGCTGTGACTCCCCCAGTTTATCACCCAGCCCAGATACTGGAGGAGAGTGATCGCTTGGTGCGTTCTTGCCTGCCACTGGATTTAGGAGTTGAACACGTAGGCGAACAGCACCACCCCTCGCTCTCAGACTTCCGACACGACAGCCCCTACTACCCGAGTTACACCCGCGGAGCTGTGGGAGGCAGAAAAAGGAGGGATGTGAACATGTGGCCTCCCTCCTATAGCTGAGACCGAGGTAGCGCTGACCGCCTAGCATGAAGGAGAATGAGGATAAGCATCCAGAGGTATAACGCTGCCGTCTCCATCCCCTCCGCTAGGGTTGGCCAGAAGACGGCCAGTGTCTTCAAACGGAATGATAAAGGCTATCCGAGGGCGGGTCTCTCTGAACCCCGCCCCTTTTGTCCTTCCCTGTGTGGGGGCATGAACAAGGTAGGCCGAAACACCGGGGCCTCGTATGGGGTTGTTCTTCTTACCACACCCAAGAGGAGAAGCAGGGAAGCTCAAGTCTACGGCCTCCATCTGCTACGGGCTCTATGCGTCCGCCTGTCGGAGCTGTCTCACCTGGACGAAACGTCTCATGAAGCACGGCCCTGCCGGGCTAACTTGCCCGTACCGCGCTTAGAAGGACGACACCCCTGAACCCGAGGGATATGTCGAGCCTGAGAGGCAGGGGCCGGTTCCGATGTCGGACCGAAGGAGGCATGGGTCGCCTCCGGGTGCCGCTTCTTAGTCTCTTCTGACAACTGGGCAAACCGACCGATGAAGACGGGAAGCGGTGACTGGTTTCAGGGTATGGCCTGGCGAAGACGAACGGGATCCCTCCCTCTGAGCCCGCCTAGAAAGCTTCCGACGGTGGGCTGGAAGAGCGCGGGTTGCTCCGCGTACCTTGTAGGTACGTCCGAGTTCGCTACGGGAAGGCACACGAGCGGCTGATACAAGCATGGATGGTCCTCGAGGGCCCTGACCGGAGTATGGTCGCCATGCCCTCCGCTGTCCACGTATGGGGCTGTGCTACTACGTTGTGGTGTTCCTCTGGATTCCCCGAAGGCAACCTGCGAGAGCAACTTCTTTGGCGTACGGACCCGCGCTGTGTCCGTCACCTGGAGGGTCTGTGTCCCCACGCTTCGCAGATGGAACTCTGAGCCTCCCGTCTTGTGCGAGGGCGGCACCTGAGTCGCTTCGTTTCGAGAACCATCGAGAACCATCAGGGCCTGAAGGTGCAGAAAGCCACCTTTGGGTTCTACCAGCTAGGCCGTGGATTGCTCTCGTCTTATGCCCTCCTCCTTTCGCATTGTGCCCATGGCCTCGAGTTGAGTCCTTCCTGCGCAGCCGGTATCGGCCGCAGAGTCAGACTCCCCCTCTGAGACCCCCTGCCTCGATGGGGTGGGATATCGCTCCACTGCTGCGCGTCCGCCTAGCTCGCGCTAGAACAAGCAATGACCCGCAGTGTGCCGCTGTAGGGCACGAGCAGCACGCGGGAAACTACGTGTGGGTCCAACTCCCGTACCTATTTTGAATGAAAACATGGAGAGGGCCCATATCGAGGTGGTTCTACGAGACAGGGGCCTAAGGCTGAAACGGGTTACTAATAGGACTTGTAGAACTACTAGGAAGAGGCTTGGTATAAATATGCAGAGTAAGCTACAAGCCTGGGCCAAGAACTGACTAATACAAGTGAGAGCTAACATGTTGTGAAAAAAGCGATGATAGTAACGTATTGACTATTGTACACAGAGCTGTCATAATAGACAGTGTAGCGTAACTCTATAAATTGTAGGCACTACTTGTAGTAGTATTTAGCAGTATAATACCAAATTGACCTTTGACTTATAGTATTCTATAACATTGGTTCCGAACCTGATGTCGTTCGACCACAAGGGAGTCGGCCATATGACTGGGATGGTCGGTGGAAGCCCAAGGGGTCGGCAAGTGGGTCAATGAACACCAAGGGGATCAGTAAAAAAATATGGGTAAATTGAAAATTTTATATAAAACAGTTATCCTTTGAAAGATTAATGACTCAATAATGTCATGTCCACCAGTATAGTATTGTAGATTTTGTTTTTCAACCCAGCCTCAGCCATGGCTGGTTGGTATTGTATTTATATATTTTGTTATTCCAATACTGCAATTATATAGTACATTTCCATTTACCACACTAATAATAATAATAATAATAATAATAATAATAATAATAATAATAATAATAATAATAATAATAATAATAATAATAATATATCTCCTCCTTATCAATCTTTCCCCGTGGATGTTACCTGCTTCAATGGTTCTTCCTTCTCTTAAATTATTCGCTATTTCTTTTGGCAACATTGAATAAAGAAGGGAATCCGTTTTTTGTTTTTCCGACTTCAAATCCGACATCAGACGTCTCAACTCCTCCTTCTTTTCCTCCAACAGTCTCGATAGTTCCACCTCAGCTATCCGTTGTTGGTTAAAGAGAATCAGATCACGTGTTATGTCATGTGGGGCGATATCGGAGAAATGCATATTCATATCAGTGAGGTCTCGCAGTGACGTCAGTTGAGGTGAACATAAAAACAAGAATAACTGCTGTTGTCGCATCCAAACCATTTGACCTAAAGTGTAGGGACAACCAAAAAGACAAAAGTAAAAGGAAAAATCCAGAAAGATACCATTTGTTCCATCACTTGCATACTGAAGTGCAACAGTGGAAGTATATGTGGAAGTATGACTATATGTGCTCTGACAAAATTGTGACAATTGAAGACATTTGAAATGATTTTTTAGGAATATATCGTTCATGGTGACTGGAAAGATTCGGATGTTAAAAAATCGACTTCGATGATGAACTTCTAACAATGATAATGGTACCTACCACATTAGTTTGACGAATTAGTGTGTAAATCAACGGGGACTGTAAATGGTGTATGTTATATTATAACTAGGGCAGCATACATCTTTAATGTCAATATTAATATACAGAGTGTTCTCCTGACGGAAAATTACCAATAAGCAAATTTGGGGCAGTCTTTTTTTAAAGATTTTTTGGCCAATATATATTTTTCTCACTTTGATGTTAAAGTGCAATAGATGAGGTTTATATGTGGAGTGAAAATTGAGGCAATTTATAAACAATTAGGTCATTTTATGGAATCAAAGAAAGGCACAGAAAGATTTTGTTTTCGTTGAGTGAAAGGGTTCGGTTTTACGTCCAAAACCTTTGACCTCGAATAGCTTAAAAAACTGCATGGTCATGATCAGGAAAATTGAAGGTAACACAAAAGGCCAACGCATCCGATATCCAGTGCAGTGTAACTTGTATGGCAAGCAAAATGCCCAATAATTAGATAATCCTGATAAAACTGGATTATCGGTCGATAAATCAGGATAATCGGAAAACTTGGAATATCGTTTGAAAATCATGGTTTATCGACCGAAAATTCAGGTTTATCGACTGCTAATCCTTGATTTTTAAATTAACTTGGACATTCGGTCGAAAATCCAAGTTATCAACCAAAAATTCAGGCTTGTCGTCGAAAATCAAGGTTTATCGAGTAATAATCAAAAATATTCGCTTGAAAATCCTGGTTTATCACCGATAAACGTGGATTCTCAACCGATACACCGAGATTATCGGTCAAAATCCAGGAATATCGGTCGATAAACCTGGTGTATCGGTCGAAAATCCTGGTTTATCGGTCGATCAATCTGTTACTTATATAAGCTATTCTACATTAGTTGTGTAAGTCAATGTGGTAATTATATAATTCATGCTACATTAGTAGTGTAAGTTAATGTGGTAATTATATAAGTTAAGTTACATAAGTAGTATAAGTCAATGTGGTAATTATATCAGTTAAGCTACATAAGTAGTGTAATTCAATGTGGTAATTATATAAGTTATACTACATTAGTTGTGTAATTCAATGTGGTAATTATATAGTTAAGCTACATAAGTGGTGTAAGTCAATATCGTAATTATAAAAGTTATACTACATTAATAGTGTAAGTCAATATGGTAATTATATAAGTTATACTACATTAGTAGTGTAAGTCAATGCGGTAATTATATAAGTTATACTACATAAGTAGTGTAAGTCAATGTGGTCATTAAATAAGCAAGTGTATATTAGTAGTGTAAGTCAATGTGGTAATTATATAAGTTATACTACATTAGTAGTGTAAGTCAATGTGGTAATTATATAAGTTA
>WXZC020000307.1:0-13005 GCA_011317855.2 Paelopatides confundens
CACACAACAATGAGATCCATGTCTCATTTCTAAAGAAACCATACAGGAAAATATCTCTCAAACACATGCATAGTTACATACTCAAAACAACTCACCATTTTATTAATTGTGAAAAAAACGTTGTATATCGCTTTAACCAATAGATGTATAGCCTAAAATACACACTTTCTAAATCATAGCAAACAATCTAACACATGCGTTTGGAATACATCGAATTATGTTGTTACAAATACAAATATACGATGATCGTAAATCCGCCCAGAAAAAAAAAGGTATTAAGGTGAAACACCCCCACTCCGACAGAATCCTTATCAGTTTATTTCAGGACGAAAGTCACACTAGATAACGTATCATGCTAATGGAGTTAGATTTACTTCTGCAATGTTATTGACATTTTGCATAGAAATGGTTTAGAAATTGCACTGAAGAAAGACAATTTTGTCGAATTGCACTGAAGAAAATTCTTGAAAGTGTTTCATGTTGAACTATAGGCCCGTCAATCTATGACAAAATATGGCATAACCATAAAAAAATTGCAACATATTTGTTAGTGATTTTAGCCTAATTAATGTATAATAAATATGGCGTCTCAAATTAATATGTTAAATTTCAATGTGGTTAAACATCTTCAAGTGACATGGTGTAAATAGCATTTCTTACTGAATAGTGTAGACATATATCTAAAAGAGTGATCATCAAATGTGTATAGGTTAATTAATGTGGTGTCATAAATGTGTGAAAAGAAGCGAGGGCGCTCTTCGTTTACAAATGAACCATATTATCTTAGCGTTTACGATAATTAAAGGAGAAATTAAGGTTTTGCTCTAATGTTTACTAATCGGCACTTATTGAAACTTTAAATAATAACTGCGGTAAATGATAGGATATGTGGCGTAACCTACATACGTCCGTGTGTTAGTATAATATATTGCATGCAGCCTTCTGTAATTTCTTCCATCATGCAGGACAAGATATTGCTGTATACACATCTCTTCTAATTGGCAACGGACTAAACTCAGTCAGAGGCGTCGCCATGGGAAGGAGTATGGCGTAACACCACCAGAAATTATTTGATGACAGAAATTATTGCTAATTTGCCAATGTAAATTGACTTAGCGCCCATACATACCGCTCCTCCAACATTAGTTTGTAGAGCCAACACGGGAGGACAGATAAATAAATAAGAAAACGTGCGGTGTGTTTTGCTTGTTTTTTAGTTGAATATCAATATTGACATGCTATATTATAGCGAAATATACTTTCATCTGGACCACACAAGCGGTCGTTTATCTGACCTAGTGGAACCTACGTCGATCAGTTTCGTACACGTGGTATAGTTTGCTTTGCATTTTGCATATGAATAAGTTTGGTTCACGCATATGCTTTTTCATTTTTGATTTATCAATATTTTGTAACATATGCTGCAAAAATTGAAGACAAAGAGGTTTTCTTAACATTTTGTTGCGTTTATAAAGTAATTATTGATGCCTTGTACAAGCATCCGTATATATTACGATTTTCAAATGTTTACTTTATCAATCTTTGAGATGTATGACACCAACAAAAATACATGATTTCTTAAATATGCTTCTTGAGTTTGTAGGATAATTACTGATGACAGGTACTAGCATCCGTAGATATTACGATCCTCTTGCGATGAACATGTTTTAGTCTTTTTTTGTGATAGTTTACCTCCTATGTTTTAAACTTGCCTTACTGTGCGATATTTGTATCTATATGGTTTCCAATTTGAGTAGTAAGGGCCCCTGTATTCCTGCAAAACAATTTACATTTGATAAAGGTTATGTCTAACTACACGTTAAGCTCTGTTAACAACTACGTCAGGCTAGGTTGTTGGTTCACGAGCGTAATTGTGTCAATTCATTTATTACCCTAATTATGATAATCACCCTCCATTAGCGCAGATATAATAAAGTATGTTTCAAACATCCTCCAGATATCTGCAAAAAGGTCATATTTTATAAGTACTCAAAATAGGCTAGGCCTTGGTCTATAGAAACTGATCGTCTGCTTGAATTTACGACACATCATATACCTACAGTTGATGTGACAGTACCGGTTAAGCGAATGCATTCGAACTGTTCTTCTAATTAAAATACGAATAGCGAAACGTTTACTCACTTTGGACAAAAGTGTATGAGTACTAATATCATTTCAGACGATGTGTGTTCACATTTAGTGAGTAGAAATGGCAACGACGTAGTAAATATATACCGTAGCATATAAAAAATATTAAATAAGAAGCAATAAGAGTGATTTTTCTTAACCAAATTTCTGTTATCGGCAGATGTCGATTTATGTCGGTATTTAATGTATAACTAAGACAATTTTTGTCTTTCGATTTATGTTAAAATAAATTATGTTGCAATTTGGGTAAGGTTAAACCATATATTAACTGGCCTACTATTATGGTTCTTATGTGCTATATTAGCATATCTGGAGGGAGACGCCCGAGAAATGTTGGGAAAGCGGCACAATCGGGAAGGATGAAGCATTCAATCGGAACTAACAAGACTATTTGAAAATATGGCTCTTGCATTTAGCGATGATAAGAAACTCCAATTTAACCATTATAGTTGAACCAGTTAACTTTACTATAGCTTATACATGATATATGAGGCAAAACTGTACTACAAAAATAATACAAGCGAAAATGGTTGGATCGAGAAAGCGATTCAGAGATAGCTTGAGAACTTGTAAAACAGCCAACAATTGATTTTACAAATCTTTCGAGCAATTTTAGCTCTTCTTCAATGCTGATCACTAAAGTGACAATTTTTGAAGGTACAAATTGAACCGTATATATAGAAAGGCAATTCCATGAAGAAAATGTTGACTCATTATACACAATTAAAACAAATGTATCACAAACACTTTTATTAAATACCGTCCTTCCGTTACCGAAATAGTAACGGAAGGACATGTTTTAAATAAATGTTATAAATAAGCGAAAAGTACACAGGTGTAAGTAATACTTCCATATGGTAGACCTACCTAAACTTGCTTTAAATTACTTTTATTACACTCGGACTGTATTTTTTTAACATAAATAAAAAAGACAAAAAACATTGTAATCAGTTTTTATGACCTATACTTTCTCATAACAACCATTCATGTTATTTGTACATTTGTGCCAATGTATGATGGTAGAATAATTATTTAAACCATTTACACAGAATTTATTTCATAATCATCATTTTTTACACTAAAATGTATCAACGTTATCAATGTGAGCTTAAATCATGAAAATATAGACCGTTTGTTTTCATTTGACAGCAAATCTCTTTTAGTCGCATGAATTTTACTTTCTTGGGTGTCATTTGTCCAGAATGAAAGATAAAAAGATAATAGCAGATTACCTTGACCGTAATAAGCCTATCTGAAGTATATATAATCTTCAATTCGGTGCCGCTGTTCTTTGTGACGGCAAATCTGGTGAGCAAATTTTTCCTTATGTTCATACCGAAAGGTATTGTTGTTTTCAGATTAAGTTGCTCGAAGTTCTATTTGGCTTGGCGAGACTTGTCACTCTAATTACTGGTTTGATCGATAGCAATGACACGAAAATTAACAATATAATGGCTTGGTAAATTGAAATGGTTACTAACAGGATGATCAACTGCTCTTGTGTTGATGGCTGGTCTGTGCTGTGTCATTCTCATTATCGGTGTATTTCTATAGTCCCTATATACTCTACACCGCATACATTACAGTAAATGAGATAGGTGAAATTTTTGGAAAGATAAGTTATTGTTTGTTTAATTTGAAAAGTGCGTGGAGTTTGAAAGCTCTTGGTATATTGAGTTGAATCAACCAGACACACGTTTTGAAATTGTCAGGGCATGAAAAACAACCTAATTTCCCATTATTTTCCTCTGAGGAAGAATTGTCCTGAAGTTTCGCCTGTATCAGAATATCATGCAAATTAGAGGGCATTGAATAAGAAACTGGTGGGTTCGGGTTCTTCTGTGCTTTCGACTGATTTTGGCAAATTGTGGGAGAGCAGGGTGGAACCGAATGATCAAAGGCACTCTCTTAGAAATTTGTTGATGAGTTTTGTACGTCAAAGTTGGAGAGCTCATGGTATTCTTTGCCATTTTTATGGCGATTTCAAATATACATCGGAAGTATTGTCTCTTTTAAATGTGTTCTGATGGTTCGTTTGTTTGAAAAATAAAGTATGTTTCAGAGGATACGTAATGTATGGCTGTATGGGATGTTTTTACTATAATGGGGTGGATGGCAGGTGCTAGGCAGTATATGAATATCTTTGTTAATATAGGTTTGTTGAACAAATCAGTTTTGAGTGGGCCATTTTCTATGGTCACTGTTGTCTTCAAAAAGTGGACATTGACTTTAGAATAGTCGAACGTGAATTATATGGTGGAATTGAATGAATTGATGTTCTTTTTGAACGATTTCAATATAGATAACGATACATACAAATTAGTGGAAGGATAATTCATTTGTCAATACTGTTCGCGCGTTCTCTAAGATTCGTCGATTAGAACTTCCAAATGCAACAAAAAGGTTAAAAACGGCCCAATTACAAACTATTGAAAAATGAATTTGCCCTCAAAATACTAAGCTCTTTTTGCAACTATGTCTTTCATATTTTAACAATTTGCAACCAATTGAGGAATTCTCTTTTAATAAGTGAGTAATTCAGCATTTAGCTGTAAATTGACAACATGCTTTTTCAGCAAAGTAATGAATAATTGTTCACTGAACAGGAAGTTGGTAATTTATCAATTTGAAATTATCACACATGGATTTCATTAATTCGACTCCCAAGAAAATGTTTAAATAATTATTCTACTCTGAGTAATTCCTTATGTTGTACAAAAAATTAACTTATTCAGTAAAACTGATCAATTTTCAGCAAAATGTAAAATTGCTAACCCCTGAGTATACAAATGTACATTTTGCAGAAAATGGTTACATTTCACGGGAAGTTCACGGAAGTCAGTAATTTAATATTTATTTGCAAAATCTTAAACCGTCAAGAATAAACAATTCGACAGTTTTCTTTATTTGGTTTACATATTATTCAACCATTCTAAGAACATTGTTCATGTATGTCAACATGTTGACGTCACCGTAACATGTCCATAAAAAACACTAATTTACCCAATCACCATTACAAGTTTCATAGTAGTTTTAATATATTTCGCTATATGTAATGTAATACGTCAAATGCCATAAAAAACACACTATTTACTTAATCAGTATAACGTACTCTACAAGTGTTTGGCTAAATTGAGTTTCATTACAAGTTTCATAGTAGTTTTAATACATATTGATCTGACTGGCGCAAAAGTAGTGAAAATAAATCGTTTTCCTTTAATTTTACGAATTAAAAGAAACCAATTTCTAGAGTGCAACTACTGATATTGACAGTATTATCAATTTAGCTAAACACTTGTAGAGTACGTTATACTGATTAAGTAAATAGTGTGTTTTTATGGCATTTGACGTATTATATTACATATAGCGAAATATACACCATATACATATAGGACCAACACTATCTTTGGGGGGCTATTTACCTTTTCTGGTTCTCCAACATTCAACTGATACTTCAATTACTATACTAACTGAGCTGGTCCTACTTATATCAACACTTGCTAGTAGTAGCAAGTTACAAGTAACAGAGCGTGACCTGGTGGTTAGAGCATCCGTCTGACGACCGGGAGGTTGGGACTCCTGGCCGAGTCATCCCGAAGACATAAAAGTGGTACCTACTGTCGTTTTGGTTGGTGCTCATGGTTAAAGAATCGAAGTAGTGTGTGCTGGAATATCCAGTGTTACTTGAGTGCCCATGAGGCGTAATAGGCAATAGTGCCAGTATAGAAAAAATAAGTAGAAAGTTACAAGTAATAACGCGGGCTAAGAGAGGTATGGAGTGTACGCCGCTAGTAATACTCGTCATGTGTGACACAGCAAACTCGTTAGGTTTTTCTGTTAGCTGCATACAACTACCAAGCCAGGCGAATTACAACGGAGAAAGTATAGGGGACGAAATTGATATGCAAAGTAAGTGTTACCGGATCAAGCTTGGATAGCTCAGTTTTTAGAAAGTAGAAAATATTATTATTATTATTATTTTACGTTCGAATCCCGTTCTAGCCTATCATTCCTTTGTTTAGATGTTCGTTATAAAAATGCATTGTGAAAGAGATTAATTTGTAAACATGTTCAAAAAGACAGCTTCAAACTTTCGAATAATCAATCATGATAATAATCATTATGATGATGATAACGATGCCAATAGTGATGGGATGATAATGGCAATAACTATCACGTAAGATGTATGCGTCCAGAGATAATGGCAATAACTATCACGTAAGATGTATGCGTCCAGAGATCTCCTTGTCGTAATGCTGTATTTGAAATCCGCCAAACTCGGGTTCTGGTGAGGTATTGGCAATGAATAGTTATGGGGCACTCTGTGTGTGGAATGGACAATTGGTCGTTGTAGAAGAGATTATACGGAGATAACTGGCCTATTGGTACGATCAAAAATGCAACATTAGGCTAACGGAGGATCTAGTGACATGTAACGATATTGATAATATTAAGGATAAAGAAAACAATACGTAAGTTATACATTTTAAATAGTAAAATAAAACTATTCTAAATACTTACATTACTCTTAGTGCCTTGAGATTAGAAAACATCATTTCAGGAATCGACGTCAAATTATTATTAAAAATGTATCTGAAAAAATAAGTAGCATAGGGTTCAGCATTAGATATTCTAAATTTACCATGGAAGATATGAAATGAGTATTGTGAGTGTTAATACTATTTGTTTTATTTTAAACATCAATTTCTCACGACAGAGGACATTGTAGAGAATTGACTTTCCTCTCCAACCGAATGGACCGTATAAAATACCATGCATTCCGGCAACTTCTATAACCCTGCTATAGAAGGTTTGTTTTATATGGTTTCATTCTTTGGTTATGTCTACTTTGTAAGCGTCAGCACGTGTGTGATATTAGAGATTTGGCCACACGTGGACATGACATGTTCATGCGTAGACTGTAAGTATACTCAACTTTCTTATTAGGGGAAAGTATCGATATTAACCGCTTTTGGCATTTTACCTACACCAAAACGAGTTCTTTCCGAGACAGAATGCATAGAGGTAATACAATTGGGACCCAACCGGGTTTTCTCCGTGTACCCCAAATGGACTACCCAATTGGAAATACAAAGTTCTCCGTCCAGTTCACTTTAATAATGCCAAAAAGAGCCTAATTGGGACAAAATCAACAAAATAGGACAAAGTTTGGCTCAATCTGGGTTTTTCATGGCCCACTTCGGGCCCTAGGTGGGTCATAGATGTATGTGGCTTATTATTGGGTTTAATATGGGTTTACATATTGGTTAAAATGTCACACAATGCGTATTTTGTAGATGACATGTAAACTATCTGAATTGGACTATGAATGTTGTAAACAAACCAGTGTTAATATGTGAGAAGGCTGTACATGAAATATACATAAGTATGTGTACCTGAACTCTTAACATACTAAGTGATGTCTGCAATAAACAAACATGTTTTTCACATTTAAGTTTTTAACTTTGGTATTAGTTTTTACGAATACGATGCGATCCTCATCCACACACACAGGATAATTGCCGACCAAAGAAAGATTTAACATACAAGTCATTGTCACTGAGTTAAGTCCACAACGGTACAAAATAATTCATATAGTAGAAGCAACAGTCGAGTAACTATTTGACGACATGTTTTCCATTTCGTAACCTTATCAAAACAACCTCGAGGCTTCCCTGAAAACTCATAAGGCAAAACTGATGAAATGGCATTAGATGTTTAAATTAAGTTCATGATATTCCCAGATGTTGTACAGTAACGAATGTAGTTAAGTACAGAATGAGCAATAAAATAACCAACGTATTTCTAATTGAAAGTGTAGTCTTCGTGTGTTCTTTTCTAAACCATGAAGTTGATATACTTACAAGTATTCTAGAGCAGTGAGTTCAGAAAATATATTTTCGGATAAACCTGTCAGATTGTTATCAAAGATGCTTCTGGAATATGATGTAGAGAAATGTAAATAATATAAATTATCTACCGCCAATCGAAATATATATTGATCAACGAAAATGTATGATAAATAATAACAAGAACAATGTAAAAGCAATAACAAAGGAGGCGATATATATATATATATATATGTATATATATATATATATATATATATATATTCCATTTAATACAATACAGTGGGTGGTACGTAATTTCATGTTCTTCAACATAATAAGTCATATTATAACTTTGTTGAACATTTCTCCTTAACATGTGATACATTTGGGAGTAGGTAATTTAGCTATAGTGTCTCTAGGCTTCGTCAAATTATAATTTAGTTGCAAGAATATTACTTTCCTATGTGGACGAATAGTCTTTACAATATTAAGAAAATGAAAGTCTTTTTAGAGTTCACTCTGTTGTTGCAAAGTACATTAATAAACGCCAACTTATGATAATACATGCTCCCATAATGTGTGGTTGACTGTCATATATATGCGACGGAAATGTCACTTTAAATGAAGCACTATATTAATTTCACAACAGTAAATCTTAATAGTACTGCTTTATACATAACTACTTGTGGCCTGTATCAATAATCCTATGTTTCCTTAGTGTCATTGGTGTCAATAAGAATAACTGCATCGCCCGACAAGAGTATGTCAGCTTAGAAAACAGTTTAATATAGCTCGTATTAGTTCCTAAAAAAACTTACAAGATCAGTAGCTCAGAGGTGTTGGAAAATATCATATCGGGAAGAAATGTCAAACGGTTGTTGTAAACATGTCTGAAAAGAAAATTATTCAATTGTAATGAACTTAACATATGACAAAACCTCGACAGAAGATACTAGTAAGAAGAATGATAAGACGTATAGGAAGAAGACGTCACAATAATATATAGTTAACAATATTCAATGTAATCGAAATCTGCATGCGATAGTCAGCAATACCCAAACCACCCAACTCACTCAAATGTTTTCTTTAGTACAGGTTTAAATAATATCCACCATGTTTTGTTATGATATTGTGATTGTATGTTGTTAGTTTTATATGGATTATACTATTAATATTTGTTTCAGACATGTTTTATTCATTTTACAAGAACAGTGATACCTTTCGATGCCCACATTATTAACCAAATATATACACAATTTCCTGCCGAGTTGATATTCAACCAATAGTAACATATTTAATAAACGAATTATTAACATGAATATTTTAACTATTCATTTCTTATCCTTGTATTCTCCAAGTGTTTCCAATATTCAAAACATTTTTAATAAGCTATCAATATTGATATTATTAAGGCGAGGAACACCTAGCCCGGGGACTTCCGTCTACTATTAAGTAACTTTTAACTTAGTTCAACATTGTATTGTTTAATAACATCATGAAAAATGATTACCTGTCCATAGTTTCGTATTTTTTTATATTTCTCAATTCCAAATGTTGTTACCTATCCATCAAAATAGACTTTCTAATAGAGAATATGCCTCTAAATTATTATTAATTAGTCTTGACAAATTCATAATTTCATGACCCCAACCCAACCATGCTGAAAAGGGTTAATAGGCATAGTAAAACTATGACATCAAGGTTGTAACATTGAATTGTTATAGAAATTGTCTTGAAAAATTGAAATAACGCTTTAAAAACATGTAAATGACGTAATATGAAACTGTTTTATTTATATCAAAACGTATTTCAAATATTATTTAAATATCATTATAATAGTTGAATACATTAATATATACACAACCATATAAGTAATCATTACCATGTAATCAAATGATCGTCATATAACACAGTTCTACTCTGATCATTCATATAACTAATTTTCATACAGATCAATAATGTACATTAATTATTTTCATCGTCATTATAATATTTTGAATGACTTTGAAAATGTTTTATTGATGGTTTTCGATTGCTTTCACTAAAACGTTAATAACCATATTACAATATGAAAATACATAGGCCTACCTCATAATACTTTATTAGTACATGTGATGATGTAGAGTGTCAACTAAGTG
Organism: Paelopatides confundens; assembly: GCA_011317855.2. Taxonomy (NCBI): domain Eukaryota; kingdom Metazoa; phylum Echinodermata; class Holothuroidea; order Aspidochirotida; family Synallactidae; genus Paelopatides; species Paelopatides confundens. The sequence goes on from WXZC020000307.1 coordinate 10,118, forward strand.
CCAGTTTCATGCTTCGACATTTCTTGCATTAATTCTCAAATTTAAAAACATTTAAGACTATATAGTAAATCGTAAATAATAGTGAACACATTGTAATGATGGGAAATTACATCAATACTTTCTAACCAAACTTCTAAAAATAAACCTATAAATGGGCTATCATATATATTTGGCAATTCAAAGTATACCAGAAAGTTAATTTAGAGAATGGTCACCACTTAAATCTGAAAAGTCATAATTTGATAAATAGTGCTTAAGATACTCCTCAGTACGTTACAAATTTAGTAACCCTCGTTAATAGATGTGATGCATTAATTATATGAAGTTCATAACTCCTTGGTGTTTCGCCTAGGCATATTACTATTGTAGTTTATATACCGATTTGTTACTATATAGCCTAGACAATATGTGTACGGAGTTAGTGAGTGATAATGACACGTATGATATACATGGCGCGTCTTTTGTGTCAAATTATTTTGTCATCCAAAGTAGAGACGTTCTCTTCAACTCATGCCATCCAAACAAATTATGTCAAAAGTTATTTCGTCAAAAGTCATTACGTCTCAACTCATTATGTCGTCCAAATTTCTTTTGTCAAACGTCATTACGTCTCAGCGCATTGTGCCGTTCAAACTACTTTTGTCGAGACGAGTATTATAATCAGTAGGCCTAATTAACATATATCATCACAAGTTGGTCAGTTCGGGAGGATTGAAGCCACCTTAAAGTATTATCATGTAAGGGAATTGTTGTCCATATACGATGGATGGATGTGCACTATGGTGTAGGAAGTCATTGTATCTGAATCTCTCATGTAAGGAAGAATCATTTAAGGGTTCCACGAATACTACCATGGAATGTACATAATGTAGGCTTTGGCCCATGTATGTATATGGTGGCCATGTACTGACAAGGATATAGAACAAGTAGTTATGTATTAGGAGTGTTCTATTTGTGCAACAATTAGCATGCCAAGGAGGGAGTCAAAGTTTAGTTTTGTTTCGACATGGGCTATAATTCCCTGTTCCTTGTTAGCGTATTCACAATTGGTAATGGGGAAATTAAAGGGCAACCATTTCCAATTGTACTTGTTAGCTTCTCTAAATGGTTGGATGTGTTTCCAATACAAACCACTGCATTTGAATCTGCGGTACGTACTTTGTTTGTAAGGTATGGTCTCCCATAATAATTAGTCAGCGATAATGGACCTCAGTTCATATCAGTTGAGTTTGAAAATTTCTTGCAGTTGAATGGTGTAGAATACATAATATACCGTCCATAACATCTTTCCAGTAATGGCCGAAAGAAATATGGCTAGTAATGGAGAGTAATGCTGATAAACGACAGTGTACTTCAAAAGAGTACAAGGATGGCCCAAATGAAAAATATATGAGTTTTTACCGTTACCAAATTATCAAAGTGTGTATAATGTATCTGGGATAAAGTCGATTTATCGGACGCAAGTCAATATTATAGGACCACAGACATACCTGTTAAGAATTCAGAGAACAAAACAGACCCTTTGTTCAGGCAAATCATTTAGTCCATGACGACTCAATTGGATGGAGCCAGGGAGCCCAATGATGATAGTACTGTCAACCCCGTATTTGAGTCACGTACCCCTGACATAAATACGTGAGCCTAACTCAATAGACACAACATATTTGTAGTTTTCTAAATCACAACCAACTCACAGCGAACTAATTCTTCCGAAAATGGATTCTCTTGTAATACGGTAGAGTGATCAAACCAAATAAATAGTTTGATGTGTAATTATGTTAAATATAAGAGCGAGTGCATTGCGTTGTTCTTTGAGAAGACGTTAATAGTTTTCATAAGTTAGGTGTACATTCACATACTGGTGACTACTGTAGGAGGGTTCAACTAAGATACATGGTAGTGGGACTCACCTAGCAGACTACAAATACAGAGAAATAGTTTCTACAGTGTCGATTTAGGTGATTCTGGATGTGCTGTTCTACAAGAAATTATACTTCTAACTTATTTATTTACCTTTTTTTGCAAACTCTCCAACAACACAGTGGTAAACGGAATCTATCAAATGTTACTTGAAATTAACCTTTGTTGAAGGCTTCCAGGCTTTATATTCAGTGGCAAATAACAACAGTTGGATATGTGTCGTACACATAACGTTTATTGTGAAGCAATGTAAACACTTTCACATTAAATCGCTTTGAATTATCAGTCAGTGATCCTGTATTATGATAATGACATATGACGATTATGATAACAATTCCAATGATATGTTGGTGACAATGGCGATGAATATAACGAACACGTGAACCTAACTTATTGTATATTGATATTATTACGGATAAGGATAATGATACGTAAGTTATACATATTTAAACAGTAAAAGCAAAATCATACTTACAATTCTTGAAGGGCCTTGTTATTACAAAATATCTTTTCAGGAAGAGACGTCAATTGGTTTTCATAAATGACTCTGAAAATAGTGTGTTTGGTCATAAAGTTGACAATTGAATACCCTAATGTTACGATAATGTAGATCTATATTCATTTTAATTTTAAGCATCAGTATTTCACGACAGAACAGTGGACATATTGTTCGAGTCTTCACAATAACAATACATTACTCCCAGCCAACATGCCCACATGGGGCCATGTGGGTTATCCATGGGCATGGTGGGCTATACATGGGTTTTTCATGGGCATGGGCTAACTGTGGAATACAGTGGTGGGCCCCATGTGGGCATTTAATGGGTTTATAATGGGCACAAGTTAATGGGCTTATTATGGGATAATATGGTGGGGCCCACATGGGTTATATGTGTGTTGTATATGGGCACATGTTCATGGGCTAATTATGGGATGATATGGTGGGGCCCATGTGGGCTTGGTGTGTG